>CAJNDV010021513.1:37870-53135 GCA_905221635.1 Symbiodinium sp. CCMP2456
AGTAGCAGCAGCAGTCGTGGTGGTGGTGGTAGTAGTAGTAGTAGTAGTATGCTAGTGGTTGCGGTAGTGGTCGTAGTCCTAGTACCCTTAAAACCCACTAGTATATTGATGGTAACTGCTATCAATCTCAGACAGGTTGATGTTTACCGTCTCCTTCGCCCTGCTGACGTTGAGCTTTGTGTCCCTGACGCAGGCTAGACAGGGATGTCAAAGTTTATCCAAGCAATGTTGTCGGATTTGGCCGTCAGCAGGGTGTAGGGGCGCTTGTGTCTTAAGCTTCGGTTCGGGGCCGGTTCGCAGTGTAGGGTTTACATCTGGGAAGTTATAGATTGGGGGCACTGCGCCAGATATTCTCCTTGTGCGACTCGAGAATGACATGTAGGAACCGGAAGACGTTACGCTTGCTGGATGGCTCGAGGGCACACTGCGGCTACGCACCACTAAGCCACTAAGCTCATTCAAGAATGCCCCAGCCTTGCACCCGCTGGAACCGACCGAAAGTCTCCAGAGAAGTTCCTTTGTTTGTTAACCGAGGAGGAAGTACATCGGAGACTTACCTTAGTTTCTTATGAGGTTAAAGTAAGTCATCCAGAAGCATGGCACTACAGTCGAGGCTAGGTAATTTAGAATAGTATCCCAGTATATACGTATCAATCCTAAAAAACCCTATGCTGCAGCATGGACCCCCTAAGCCCTAAACGCTATTCTGTATTCTGCAGCATCGGTGTTTGACAAGAAGCTCAGCAAAGCCGTATACGCCGAAGCCCTAGTTCCGACGTCTGCAGCATGGACCCTCGAAAACCGTAAGACCCTTGCAAATATAAGCAGGCAAGGCCAATAGAGTAGGTAGGATCCCACACCTTAAGTACCTTGCTATCGGCGACTTTGCACCTTTGGGGGGGAATAAGTCAGTTGTTTGGAGTTCTGGGTGGCGGACTCAAAGCGGGGGTGCCTCAAGAGTAGCAGTACCTTATGTAGTTCGAGGGCGCGCCTTCGTGCAAAGAAAGGGTCCCGTATTTGTTTCTGAAGCTCTTGTGTTGGGTTCAAAACTAGGAGTTTCCCAGCTGTGACCACTCCTTGTCAGGGCTTGCGCGTGCGAGCTGGGAGTTGGGACATGGAACGGAATGCTTCGATGATTGGAGTCTGTATACAACAAGGGCCTTACTATTCAGCAAAGGGCTTTGGGGCATATTATGCTATAAGTATAATGATGGAGCCACCAAAACAGTGTCGGTAACTATGTATGCCCCAACCTCTCATCCCTGAACCCCGAAGCCCAAGCCAAACTTGAAGAAGCACTCGAACCAAAATCTTTTAAACTACCAACACTCATGCTGATAACCCCCAAACCCCTAAACCCTGAAAAGCCCTACATAAACCCTACAGGGGTTTAGGGCTTCCGAGTTTCCTGTTGCCAGGCCTTGCTTTACTTGGACGCCGCCCGTCAGTCTCTCAGCGTCCAGCGAACCTCTGGGCGCAAAGGGGCATTTTAGGGTTTATGAGGTCTAGGGATTAAGGTTTAGGGATTAGGGTTTTAAGGATTAAGGTTCAGGGTTTAGGAAGCTCGACCCCTGTTACACTCTGCACCCCAAGCCTTTGAGATGGTTTTTTAGGGACTAGTACAAACAACACTGAACTCCTCAGCCTTAAATCGCTGAATATGGGCCCGGGCGGCCTCCAATGCCACAAAAAGCAGAACAGAGTTTTGAATCCTAACTAGGAATTTCCTACCCTGAAATGTAGCACCTTTTAGGAGGACTTATTTTGTGGCTGTGGTTACGGGCATATAACCAGAAACGTTTAGGTGACCAAAATGAGATATTAAACTTGGTCCCAAGCCGACTGTAGCAGCACTACCTGCTTCTTCTTGAATCCCCTCTCTCTCCAAACCCTAAACCCGAAACATATAGCACGCAGCCATAAGGGTCAGAACCAGAAGCCAGTAGCATGATACTGTTTGAGCTGTTTTGATGCACGTACTGAGGCAGGAAACCCGAACCCCCAAGAGTGGGTCAAATAACGGACCTATACATCCACCAACTGCGATTATTCCACGTACTTCTGGGATCAAGGTAAACCTGTTTACGGTAGTGCTGAATACGTGGCTACAGGCGAACGGCAGAGCTTGATATGCCCTCCCTAAATCTCCCTAAACCCTAAATCCCAAGACCCTAAATCTCTAAACCCTAAACTCTCTTTGGTTACCTAAAGCCGGAAATTTTACTTGCAAGGCCTATAGCTGAGCCTTAAAGCCTTATGTCTTATGTATATTCAGAACTTCAGGCTCTCGAAACACTAAACCCAAACCCTATAAGCCCTAAACCCTAGTCTTATTCCTGGCATCGCCTTCTGGTGTTGATGTCAACCTTGCATGGGACAAAGAGAGCTTAGGTTTGGGGGTTCGTGGGAGTAAGTAAGGTTGAGCCGCTGTCTTACGACAGCCAGCAATACAAAAGCATTCCAGGATGCATCATCACCGTCATCGTCATCAGCATCGTCACCATCAGTCATCACCATCATCATGATCACCATCACCATCGTGACGTCATGGTGGTCCAAGCTCGTCTTTATCCTGTGCCAAACTGGCTGCAGAGGGCTTCGGCAGCAGGTCTCCGGCCCTCAATCTTTGATGCTAGAAGAGCTACAGTCAGTACAGCCTGCACCGTCAATCGCAGAGTGCCGCCCGACCGAAACCGTACATCTCAAACCCTGCACCCTACACCCCACACCCCAAACCCTAAACTAAGCCCTAATCCACATAGCCCCCACACCGTCTGTAAACCCGAAACCTCCAAACCCCAAACCCCAATCCCAACCCTTGACCACACTGAGGCCCAGTTCTTGAGATGGCAAAGCACAAGACCGTGGCTTTGTTGTCCATGCCCAGCCCCGAGTCGAACGGTGCAGTACACAGTGAGCAGTCGTAGTAGTAGTAGTAGTAGTAGTAGCAGCAGTAGTAGTAGTAGTAGTAGTCGTCGTCGTAGTAGTAGTAGTAGTAGTCATCAAGCCCGAAGCCCTGAACGCCAAATCCTGGGTCCTGCACTCAACTTCCCCCGCCCCGAGCCCAAAAGCACCGACAGAGAGAAGCTTCTGCAGTTGCAGTTATGGCTGCAGTCAGCTTTCCAACTCAAAGCTCTATGGAGTCCCTGGCGAGGTTGCCGCTCCAGAGCCTCCCTGAATGCAGGGTCTCCCAAGTTGTTGAAGTTGAGTAGACTCTAGCATCCCACAGTAGAGGTTTTCTTCAGGGACTTCTAGTGTAATTCCAGGAGAGTTCTTTCACACATTGGCTCCCATCTTTGAGGCTCTGCGGCGCTGCGGGTTAAACGGTTACTCGGGTTGAGGTGTTACGGCTGATCCGGACAGGATGGTGGGAGCGGGGTGGGTGTAGGGCACTTCAGCATCTTGGTTGGGGGTTTCGTGTCTTGGGCTGAGGGGTTCAGGAGGCGGAGGGGAAATTGTTGTAGTGTTCAGCTTGCCTGGTTGAGCATTTACGGTAAGGAATATTGACAGGCAAATGAACCTGTAAACTAAGGAAAGATAGCAGGCAAATACAAATGCTTCGGGTGTCTACACCTTGAGTCCTGAGATGGAACAACCTTCGTGCGTCTGTGTTGCCAGCACGCCAAGGATTGGAGGCAGCTCTTGAGCAAGGCCAAGCCATGAAGGACAAGGGTTTAGGGATTAGGGGTTTAGNNTGAAGGTTTTGGAGGGTGACTTACATGGTGTCTTAAACTTAGGGATGCCTGATGGAGGGCCAGTCCTTCTAGCAACGGTCTTGCTCGGGTGCTCTGCAGATTGACCATCTTCGGTTCCGTAAGGCATGAGGATGTAGAGCACTTCGCAACAAAGTCCGTGGCATCGTATCTTGGTCACTAAAATAGTCGGCTATGACTACAGCAGATACTATTATTACTCTTACTATTGTTGTTGTTGCTACTGTTATTGGTGTCATCTCCCAGGAACGGTCCGAGCTGCCTGCGATGAAGTGAGAAAATCCAACGTGCTACAGACTCTGGTGTAGAGTTTTCGATGATCGGGTTAAACCCCTAAGCCCGAACTGAAAGCCCGGTTCAGCAGTGTTCGTTTAGACGCCGGCTTCCACGTTACAGTTTAGTGGTCCGGACTTTCAGGGTGCTCAGAGTTGCTGATGAGCGGTCAGGGTCAATCTTAGTGTCCCGTATTTTCTGAAATTACTACGTCTCCAGCAGAATGCTTGGATAGAGCGACCTTCTCCGAGAGGGGTCTTGAGGTCATTATAACCGACTATGCGCAAGTCCCGTAATATAGGGGTCGGAAGACAAGATTCAGACAGCGTGTCCCTCAGCCCAAAGAATGTTCTAATGACCAATGGGGTGCCAGGGAGAGACGAGGTTTTCGGGCTGTCGGTCTGCCTTCGAATCTGCGTCGATGCGAATCCGGCCATTTCAGTCCGCGAAGCTGTGCACGAATCCAGTAAACTCAGTAAACCCTCAGAACGAGATGCGGGTGAGTTGCACCGGATCACTGAGACTGCGCTCGTTGTTCTGAATTTTGGACGGTATGAAGCCGACTCGTGTTGCTTTTGGGCTCCAGTTCGAGTTAAGAACACAGCTGCCTAACCTTATGTCCATTTAGGCGATGTACATATAGGCATGTAGATTCTACCGTACCGAGAATGTAGCGGCGATGGTCACGGGAAGCATTGCTTCTGCGGGAGCGAAGTCTTGTGGCCCTCTTCGATTTGGGGCTTGGGTTCCTGCAACTATGAGCCCCATCTCTCCGAGTCAATATTATGCATCCTACTGGTCTGTACTCGGGCCGGGCCTTTTTCTCACGGCTGAAGCAACGCTTCAGTGCAGGGCTAGGTCGCAATATGATAATATAGGTGATCGTGGATTACATTCTTGGTAGACCGCCAGTGCACACACAGCATCCATGGACGATTCTCCTTTGGGAAGCTGGCGCGACCTCATTTCGGGTGGCAGAGACAATGAGCAGGACTTTGGGAACAGTCCATGTTCGATAAGTAGTATCCAGTACCTGGTATCTAGTATCTAGTATATACCTACTATCTAGTATCTGGCATCTAGCATAGTACATGGTGCCACAAGACTCAGGTTCGATCCCACCCTAACTCGCCCTCGACAGGGTTTGGCGTCCTGTTAGGGCGTTGGGTTTCACCCTTCCTGGTCCTACAAACAGCCGACCTGCCCATAAGAACGGCTCAGCACGCTGAACCGTAAACCCTGATGCCTGACCCCTAATTCCCTAAACTCTAAACCCTAAACCCTAAACCCTCACTACAACCAGAGGTCTTCGCAAAACTGAGCTCGTCAAGCGACACTCTGAGCTCTACACTCCCCAGAACCCATTGCCATGAGCTCACCTACACATTGACATGCGGTTGGCATAGTTTGTTTGATCTTTGCGTTTGAAGGGGAGGGATCACAGGATATTCTATGTATGTTTGCCTGTTTGTTTGTCTGTCTGTCTCCCTGTCTGTATCTATGTAAGTATGTTGGTATGTATGTAAGTGCGGATGCGTTCATGTATGTATGTAGGTAGGTAGGTAGGTAGGTAGGTAGGTAGGTAGGTAGGTATGTATGTGTGCACGGATGTATGCACGTTTGTATGTACCTATGTATGCATTTATGCATGTATGTATATGTATGTATGTATGTATGCATGCTGCACAGATGCATGTATTGTTTATCTACACCACACGCGGCAGACAGGTATTTGACATTTTGGTCAGGGGTTCACTGTTTACAGCTCTATGGCTTATTCGGGGTAACGGGTCAGGGCTTGGAAATTCATAGGAGAGCCTAAACCCTAAACATCCCGAAGCTCTGAGCCTCCTCCCCTGGTGACGCTGAGCCCGAAACCCTGAGCCTGCCCTTGCAAACCCAGGATATCCAAAGCCCTAAACACTCAACTTCCATGTGAGGATGCTACGGCCATCTTTTCGGAAGAGGAGCATGACTTAGTCGGGCAGGTTTTTAGCCTTGGACTCTTGGCTGCTTTAGGGATTTGGGTGCAGGGTTTAGGGTTTGGTGTCTTAGCGCTTTAGGGTTTAGGGTCTTAGGGTTTGCTATAGGGTTTGAGGGTTTATGTATGTGTATGTGCGTGTATATATTTATACCTGTATAATGTGTGTATATATTTATATCAATATACATATATATATATATACCCATATATATATATATATATAATGCATATATATATATATAAAGAGAGAGAGAGAGAGATCTATATCTTTGTCCAGTGCCGATGAGTATCTTGTGTTTCCGGGTTGTATGAACTGCGTATTTATGTATGTATGCATGTATATATATATATATATGCATATATCTATGTATATATATATATATATATATATATGCACTTTCGAGGCCCTTCGGATGACATTGCCGTATCGGGGTGTTCATGCACAGCCGGAAATCCTGAACCCAGCAACCCTGGACCCTAAACCCCCAAAACCAAGCACCCTCCCCAGTCCCGACATAAGTAGTCATCTACGTGTCCCTAAATCCCAAACCCGAATTAGGCCCTACCCTAGACGACAGCTCAAAGGTGACACAGGACAGTCCAAAGCGTCTTTTCCTGGGCCCCGGGCATCGCGGCAAGAGGAAGCCACCGTTGCCACCTTCGGGTCTCTTGGCTAACTCCATGGGTTTAGGGTTTAGAGTTTAGCGGTTGTAGATTTCGAGGTAGTATGATAAGTGACGTACAAAGTAACCGGGTTTAAGAAGGGGAAGTGTGCATGTTTTAAACAAGGTTTTGGAGTTTGTGGCGTAGGGTTCGGGGATGTCTGGCTCAAGGGTTTAGGGTTTGAGTTGTCCGGGGTGAGGGCTTTGGGTTTGTGGGTTCCGGGCCTCAGCTTGCAGAACTTGCTGTTCGATGTTCGTCCTCATTACCCTCGATCCCCAAACTCGATGAGACTAGGAGTTCACAGCAGCTCTGATTACCGGTTTTGAATTTGAGTCCTTCTGGCAATTTGGGTCTTTTGGAAAGTTGGGAACAACTGTAGTGACAGTGCAACCAGGAAATTTCAGAGTGAAGGCTAGAACAGCAGGAATCCGGCTATCGCATTGACTCTTCCTGCTTTACTCGTCATTGTGCAGCCCTTGACCTGAAGTGTCGCAGCTTCGAGAAAGCCTTCCTGGCTCAGGTGCACCACCACTCGAGACATGGAAAGCACCATGCTCCGAATAGAGGATCAGCTGAGGGAAGGCGTGCTCTGCAGATGTTTCCGGGTTTCGGGTTGACTTGGACCCCACCTTTTTAGGGCTGCTTGCCTTACATAGGTCCTGAAACAGATAAGTTGAGGGAGGGCTTGGGGCTGCTTTGCGTTCTGCTTCATAAGGCGTGTTGGGGGGGGGGGGGGGGGGGNNGGGGCTGCAGGGAGTATCGGAAGCAGGGGTCGCGAGATGTCTCTATCCCTCCGGAGTAAGCCTAAAGCCTTTGACTCTATGAGAAGTCTGTCGACTCCAGGTGCCTTTGGCAAACAGGGTGGCATGGATGGGGGGCCTCAATGAAGAGAGCAGTGCTCTGCGGGTTGTGTTGGTGTTTACTGAACCTCTAGGGACTGTCAGCGGTTACTACTGGAATCTACTGCAAGTTCTGCAGACGTCTACAATATGTCAGTACCCTCTGAGCCTCTGTCGTTGGGTCAGAAAACCCTAGACCCTAAACCGCTTACACCCTTACGGTTTAGGGTCGCAGGTATGAGTCGAAATGAACAGATTGGCGAGCGGATGCTGCGGCGGCTTGGTGGCACTTGTGTTTTGAAGGACGTGTGTCGCCTCTTCTGCGTGCGCTTGTTATAGGCATTTACGGTTCTGAGGAAGTAGCAGGCAGAAGTCGCTGTTCGTATGGGTGCGGTTCTGACGAGGCTCAGCTGATGTCACTGGGGCTGAGCATGCTTTTTACTCCTGGAGCTCAGCACCCTCAACTCCTCGAGCCGTCAGCCCTTAAGTTCGCGACAAATGCCTTCGTTGCATAGCAAATGACATTCACATGTTTAGCCTTTTGGGCTCTTGGCCAAGAAGAGGCAACAACCAGGCAGCCTGATGCCTGGTTTCATCTTAGCCCGCATGCTTCTGTGAACATTGAAGACGGACTCCACGTGACGCATGTCAACCCACGAGGTTGCAGCAAAATCATCGCAGAAGCACCTGCGGAAACATATGGGTAGTTCCCTAAATTAGGGTTCCTTTTAGGGTCCTTTTTGTAAGGGTGCCGTACTATTGGGGACCCTAATTTAGAGAACTGACCGTATGATTCCTTTTCCCTCGTGCATGGGTTTGCGTGCCACCGAACCACCATGTGGACTGATGCTTGCATGCGGCTCAAATGCCCGGTATGATGAAAGATCTCCGGGTTCCACATAAGGCTTGGTTTCGTGGTTGGACGACCGTGCCTGCCTCCATTTCATCATGGTATAGTCTTAGTTGGTAGTTCGAGGAAACAGCACGGCTGTCCACAGCTAGATGAGAAGCGCCTTCATGCATGCAGAGCTACATACACCCACGGTACGAACATATATACTCACGTAAACGTATATATATATATACATATGTACATATGCCATGTATACTCACATTTTATTTAGAGAAGTTGGTATGCATGTCCGTATCTATGTTGGTATCTGCTGAAATCTGTTTTGTGCAAGTCTACGTTGGTGCGTCGCCCAAGGTCTGCTTAAACCCTGCCTGCTGTTGAACGGCTTAGGTATCCGAGGGGTGATGTTCAATCATTTTGGGGCAGGTTTGCCATCAAAACGCAAGCTTGTTGGACAGCTATGTGGTCCAGGCTTTAGTGCTTAGGGCTGCCGAAGACTACTATTTAGTGCTGCATTCTCGGGTTTAGGGATACTGTAAGCCTACACTGTCCGCTCAGGAAGCAATCGGATGTTCAATCCACGATGTCCAAGCGTTTGGACGAGTGGCTTGCCTGACTTACCCTTTGGCTCATGCCTCAGAGGTATGCCCAAAACTCGATCATCCAACACCCCATGGTGAACTAGCTTAACGCTTAACTCACAACCCTGGCCGAATGAAGCTTGCTTTCTAGCCTCAGATGGGCCTCTACATGCAGGCACTTGCGTTTTGTGCTTTAGGGCCGGATGGGGCGCAGAAAACTGCTTGCTGCCTGTCGTCCTTTCCCTCCATTGAGCTCAGAAATGTTGAAGCTCCTAAACCCTACAGCCTAAGCCCGCTCCAGCACTACACCATCTAACATGCGCTTGCATGTTGCGATTTCGGGTGTCGGGTGCAGCATTGCATGGGCTCTGCTTTTTACAATCTGCTCTGTTTTCACAAAAAAGAGCCATGACCTTGCCCGTGGCATTTTCCATTTCGTTAGTTGTGTGTACAGTGTTTAAATTTTGTCCCTGTCAACGTCATCAGCCCAAGCGTCTGCCCTAGACCCTACGTCCCTACATCAACCCGAACGAGTGGCCTGCAAACAACCCCAAATTGGGTTCCTGCTAAGGAGCCCAGAATAATAGCAGTGTATGGTTTCCTTACTTTGGCAACCTAATTAGGTTCCCTAACGAGAATCCAGTGAAACCATAATCCAAACTCTGCAACGTAGAAACCCGAAACTGCCCTCAGCAAGTGTGCACCTACAAGCCCCAGACCCAAAACCGAGTTTACCGAAGAAAGAGCCCCACCAACCCTGAGGCCCTATGCTTTAAACTCCTCAGCTCTAAACCCCAAAGCCCTCAACGCAGAAGCCCCTAAACCCTAAACCCCTATCAACCAAAAGCAGAAGAAGCTCTGAGCCCTAAACTCAAACCCCAAACCACTACACCCCTAAAAGCCCTTAAATCCCAAACGCCTAAACCCGAAATCCCCTGAAACCCTGGCTTAGGCTTTCGTCCTCCCGGTCGGCTCAGATGGGCCCCGAAGAGCTGGGCCGATATTTGGCAGACGCGGCGTGGTTGGATATCTAGTTGGGTTTATAGAGCCTGTAGGGAAACCCTAAACCCTAAAACCCTGAACCCTAAACTAGGGCTTAGAGTCTAGAGGGGGGGTGGTATAGGGTTTCTGCGGTTTAGTGTTTAGGTTGTTTGTTTTTGTTCAGTCTTTGAGGGCTTGGGGTTGAGGGATGTTGAGGGTTTGGGGTGGTGGCTTCTGGGTTTTCCTAGGGTCTATAGGGATTAAGGCTAGGGTTTAGGTGTTGGGTTGAGAGGTTTAAGGTTTAGGAATCAGGGTGTAAAGTGTAGGGGTGTTGTGGTGTTCAGGGTTTACAGCTCAAACCAAGGAACCCACACCTAGAACAGGCGCACGGGCGAACTGAGCGACAGGGGGAAACAAAGAAATTCACCTGAGCATACGGTGGTCATGGATTAGTATCGTCACGGGCGCCAATACTCAATGCAATCGTTGCTTCTCTCGACTTCAAGGTGAAGGCCTTCAGCCTTCTAGTCACTAATCGCTAATCCCCTGGTTATATGAACCCTAGGCCTTCACGAGTTATCCCTGCAACACCGGCATGTGTGCACTTGGACGGAGGCTACGATGCGATCGGTAGACTCGGCACTGCGCCAGTTTGAGGCCAGGGGTTTGATAGGGCCTTTTGGGTTTAGGGTTTTGTGGGCTTCAGGAAGCAGTCTTCGGGGGCCTTGGGTTCCACATTTATGCGGTTTAGGGTTTTGGGTTTGGGATTTATGGCTTAGGGTTTGGGGTACAGGGTTTGAACTTTTGGGTTTATAAGGCTTACAGTCAGTATTCTCCGCCGGTTTGGTCAGCAGAGAGTGCGCAGGTGTGATGCTCTTTCCTTGTCTTGATCGGAGATGTGGAAGTTGTGATATGTTGAGGATGTAGGAGGTTTCAAGTGACAAGCGAGTTTTAAGCTGCTCTCCTTCTGTTTCGAGTTCGGATCCCGCGCTGCCTCTCCAGGAGAGGTTACTGTAGCCTGGGACAGATGCTAAGTCGTTCGGGTGCGTGTGGCGTCATGGAAGCCAGAGGCGAAATGTTGGCAACTAGCAATACGATTCCCACATGGTCCACATGGTTCATGTACTATACGCTAAACCCTGAACCCTGAACCCCTGTCTCCCTGGCTTCGAGTCGTGAGCTTGAGAGTTCCCCGTGATGGCCAAAGCAAAAGCCGCGTTCTGATCAGATTCGTGAGTTTGTACAGCCAAGGATCCTAGGTTGAGGGAGACTGTCCCGAATCATAATAATACTGATTCCTAATATAGAAACCCTACACTCTACCACATAGTTATTTGGGACCTTTTGGAACAGCGACTTGGCATTCTCTGCGGAGATGTGGAACCCAGCACCCTCAATGGCAAAACCCTGATCTAGCCGCTAGACCTTGACCCGAAACCCTAAACGGACAAAAGGCCTGGGCCTTAAACACCGCCAGGAGAGGATAGAGAATCGTCTGGCCCGTCAAGAGGAGCTCTTAATGAAGCAGCAGGACTGGTCTGGGCGTCTAAGGCTGGCTTGAAGCCTTACAGGCCTAAACCCTAAACCCTAGACCCATGCACACTGAGGCCTAAGCCCAAAGCCCGAAAAGCCTTAGGGCCTTCAACAAGCCTTGATCCAAGCCCTGCTGGATACCCTGGTTCCCTAAACCCCAAAAGCTACCTCCAACACCCCGAGCTCGTCATCCCTGAAAGGCCAAAATCCAACCGCTCCTCAAACTTTCTAAGTCCCAGCCCCCTAACTGTGCCTACAGGAGCCTTGGGATCCATTTCGGGTCGAGGGTTTAGGTTCTATGATCATGATGAGTTTAGAAGTGAAGGGTTTGAACTGAAGAAAGGGACTTTGGGCCTTTAGGAGGTATGCAGTTTCCAAGCGGAGTCGTGTTGACGTGTTGCTGAAGGCGTATGTCCTCAACATGTATATGTAGTAACCAGGGCGAAGATTGTGGAACTCGTTGAAGTTGAGGTCCGCTAGATCGGAAACTTGGTTCGCATCGTATCCGTTCCCACTCTGGGTGACATGTCATCTGCCATAGTTTAGCAGCCTACTGTAGCCCTGTGAGATTGGAAAGATCATGACTTAGGGCTCATGGAGGCATGTTGAGGTTTTAAGCGGGAATCGCCGTACACTCTGCCTAGCTGTCTGTCGTAAGCACCGGCTGTTGATTCCGCGTTGCTGGTCGGTTTTCGAGGACATACAAAAACAGCTTGCAAGCTGTATTCGGCTAGAACTTAGAAAAGCGACTACGTAAGCTTTGGAATATCACTAAACAAAGACAAACACAACAACTGGAAACCACATAACCTTTGAACATGCCACCCAGGTAGGAAGTGAAAACGCAACAGAAGCAGAAACAATACAAGGCGCCCCCGGCATGTTGTTTGGGTCGTTCCGAGAAATGTGGCCCCATGAAAAACAAAAACGAATGAATACTATTGACAGCAAAACGAAACAATGCACTACCTCCTCCCCCCACCCGCTTCAGGTCCCCCATGCCAGACTTTATTGGGTTGCTCTCGTCATTTTGTCTGTTTTTCGTGTTTTGTTCTTTTCTGTTGAGCATTTTGCTCTATGTGTGTACCCTTTCTGGGGGTTCCAACTGTTGCAGTCGCTTCCATCTCCTAAGACTATAACCGGTATAGCCATGCAAGACTGCATGAGCGTTCACGGCCTCCCAAATGCACCAACCCCCACTGCAGAGCGCACGATGAGCTGGAATAAGAGTGCGGTTGCTGGATACGAACCTGTCGGAGTGCATGGTTGACGAGTGTAGGGCTGGTAGTAAGTGATGAGAGAAGCCGGTCGGAGCAACTCAACCAAAAAACGATGCAGTGTTCTGCGTCGTCGCTCGGGCTGCTCAGCTGAACCCTAAACCCTAAACCCTAAACCCTAAACCCTAAACCCTAAACCCTAAACCCTACCATGTGGGCAGATCTCTTAAAATTAGGGTCCCTGTATAAGAACCCCAAGGAGGGCGGCACCCTCATAAGATGGACCCTGAAAGGGACCCCAAGAGAACTACCCATATGCACATGCCACAGACCCCTGACCTCTGACATTTTGCAGGGAATCCCCAGCCATTTGTCGTATGATCACCAACCCCAACCGAGTTAGGGTCTAGGTCCAGGTTTTCGGATACAAAAATCTACATTCCAAAACCCTCGAAGCATCGAGTTCTCAGCAGGACTCACCTGCGAGCCTTCTGCGAACCTTGAACGAGGGTTGGGGTAGCAGGGGTTGGGGGTGGGGCCTTGCTTGAAAGCTTTTGCTAGGTTTCGTGGGTGTTTACGAGGTTTGGATATTTGGGCAGTATACGGGTTACAAAGGGCGTTTGTTAGTTGCACTCCCTTCTGCTCCCTGTACACTTAGCATTGTAAAAAATAGTACCATATATTCTTTCTTGCCAGTACTCGTATTCCGTTGCAGTCCGTGCTAGCCCGCCCCGCATCTTACATCATGATTCGTGTTTATCCATTTTTATTCCTTTGTGCTGCTACTACATTTAGTCGCTGTGTTCGTTTACGGTTAGCAAGTAATTGTGGCATAATGTACCGACAGAAGTTGTCGGTCTCAGGGTCTTCATGTCTGAGACGGCGGACGGCATTCCTAGTTTCAGGCTTCAGGGTTTATCATTTGCTTGCCACGGCCAGGAGCGAATCAAAAGATCATGTTTAAGCTGCCGCATAGCTGTGCCCATTCCCTATCAGCTTGCCGAGGCAGTAGATCAGCTTTTCACCGAACTTCCGCTCTGCATGGGCTTCAGGTACGGGGATTCCAAAAAATAAATCGTGCTGGTCATACTAGGCTTGATGAGATCCTTTCATGACCTGAGTACTTGTCGAGTCTATCTTTCCTCTGAACTGAAGGGCAGAACCTGTCCTTTCCTAGCCATAACATCCCCAGCCTGCGTTTCGAGTAGATCTTGAAACCTACAACCTAAAGCTCTCAACCCTACACTCTAAATCCCTAAGCCCTAAACCCCTCAGCCCTACTGAAGCTCTACACCCTATCCGGACCTCCGAGCTACCCTCTATTGTGCCCCAACTACCCTCTAAAGATGTCTCAACGGGTACTTCGGGGGTCCTGGAGCACCCCGAACTCCGAAGCGTCAAGCCTCGATTTCGGAAGCCGCGTCCAGGCCTCTCCTCAGTGACGGATCGCTTCGAGAAGAGTTCGGAGAGTCTCAGGCTCTTCGCGTTTGGGTTTGGGGTTTAGGGTTGAGGGTTTGCGGCTTTAGGGCTTAGGGTTGAGGGTTAGAACGCTTTTAAGGTTTACGGGATTAGGGAAATCTGAGCTTAGTGGCTTAGAGTCAGGGTTTGAGTAGAATGTTGAGCGGGTTTGGGTGCAGGGCATAACTGAAACCAAGAAACCCTAATGCAGATTCTTTTGTTGGTTGATGGCGCACGGCCCTCCACTTAGGATGTAAGTGGTTCCTTTGAGAAACTTATACCACTGCCGAGAAAATCTTGACCCCGTTCAACCCTTCAAGCCCCAAAGTCGCAACTCCCTTTAGCAATTGCAGCCCTAAAGCATACACCCCTCTCAATCCTTCATAAACCCTAAGCCCTAAACCCTAAATGTTTAGGCCTTAAAGGAAGCCTCGAACCTCCGGAGGAAGACCGTCCAAGCTGACCTGGCTACTATCAATGGTCGTTGCGAGATCATGACGGACGCCGTGCACGAGTGCAACCGGTCGCAGGTTCAGGCCGGGGCGAGGTTTAGGTTCACCTTGAACTGATGGTCCCCAGCGTTCGCGTGATACCACCACAGACTTTACCGGGTGTCGTGCCAGGGGCGGGGGCGAGGTTTAGGGTTTAGGGCTTAGGGTTTAGGCTTCAGGGCCAGCTTAGGGCTTACGGATTTTCGTGTCAACGTTTACGGCTTAGGCGCCAGGGTGTATTTAGGGTTGTCGTAAATTTCGCCCATTTCCGCAAAGAAAAAGGGAAAGACAACCTCTGCAACATTTAAAGGCTACGGGCCATGGCTCTTGGGCAATACATGCACATATGCATACTGTCTACATAAATATAGCGACAATACCTGACTTGCGCCTTACCATTCCGCATCATGAGAAGTTGTGCTTGAGACGTTCATGCCTCGAATGTTGAAAGGCGCACCATGGCTGTGTCCTGGATCCTGCAAAGCGCTACACCCTAAATCCCCAAACTTCCCAACTAAACCCCTAAAAACCCACCTTAACCCCGAAACAAGTACCCTTTTTGAGGACTTGTAGAAGGAAAGCATGAAAAGGATCCCGAAGACTGCAGGTTTCTGTGGGCACACCCTAAACCCTTTATCCCTTAACCTTCTTTTAACCTTCATCCCTAACCCCCCCCCCC
>CAJNDV010021524.1:5585-16222 GCA_905221635.1 Symbiodinium sp. CCMP2456
GCATGTACGCATGTCTGCACGTGTGCATGTGTGCATGTGTGTATGTATGTATGTATGTATGTATGTATGTATGTATGTATGTACGTAGGTAGGTAGGTAGGTAGGTAGGTAGGTAGGTAGGTAGGTAGGTATTTATGTAGCTATGTATGTAGCTATGTATGTATGTATGTATGTATGTATGTATGTATGTATGTATGTGTGCACATACATGCATGCACACATGCCTGCAAACATTCATGTATGCATGCATGCCTTCATTCATCCATCCATCCAGCCATCCTTCCATTCATCCATTCATCCATCCATCCATCCGTCCGTCCATCCGTCCATCCGTCCATCCGTCCATCCGTCCATCTATCCATCCACCCATCCGTCCATCCATGCATTCATTCATTCAGTCAGTCATTCACCATTCATTCTATAAGACTTCATGCAATCGCAGCCTCGTTCATGCATCATGCCTTTGTTGATACATCTCTCCTCCGTCCATCCATCCTGCCATCCGTCCATGCATCTATGCCGTCTCACAGGCATACACACATGCATGCATTTGCACATACATTCCTCAATACAATCGTCTCTGTATACACACATACAATAAGCATGCATATACGTACAATTATAGGTATATATACACACATATTAATATATTCTTTTCATTTTCTTTTATGTATTTTTATATGCCCATACTCTGCAGCTCCTCGAGGTGAGCGCACCGTCTGGGAACGAGCGCAGCGTGAGGGCGAGCAGCTCTCCCGGCACCAGCGGACAGGTTCATAGTTTGCAGATCTGAGGACCCCCTGAATATGGCGATGGACACTTTTTGTGAGGATGTCCTTGATGACGAAGAAGATCGTGAGAATGACGATGCTGCTGTGCTTGCCCGTACTGGCTTCGAAGGTTCTCAGTGTTGTTTCACTGCCAAACACTCGCCTCTCTCCTTCAGTGGAGTCCTACGTGTGGAGCCCCTTAGCCCGGAAGTCTTCAACCTTCCAGGATGCAGCCTGGAGTAGGGCAACCTCCGGCACCCAAACTCCGAAGTCTGCTTGGGGTCTAGGATTCAGGGTCTGGAGGGTCCACGTTTCCGGGCTTACAGCAGCTGGTCACTGCTGACTGCTCAATGTGAACTCCGGAAACAAAACAGTCGAAAGCCTGCACCTGTGCTCCCTGGCACTACTTCAATCCTGAGCCCGACAATGAATAGATGCTCACCTGCTGTGTAGATGTAGTGCTACTAAGTTTTAAGGACAGATCCATAGTAGTGTTGCCGATGCGCCATTGAAATTAACTCGTCCGGTGGGTTCCGAGGCAATACCTGCCAACGAGGGTCTTGGAGGCTCGTGCCCCATCTGGAGTCTGCAGTAGCTTCAGGAGTGCGAAGCTTCGGAGAGGTGTAGAGGAAAGCTTTCGGGCGCCTCAGGCCTCACGTGCTTTTCGGATACCTGACTGAGTCTACATAGACACTTACCACCGGCGATACGTGCTACGAAGGTTGTGGCATTTTGTATGCTTGACAGACAGACGAGCTACTCTTGTGGGAGCTGCTGTGGGTTGATCCAGACAGGCTAGAAGATTGGGTTCAGGGCGAAAGATTCGTACTGATGGAAGTGCAGACCATCGGCCTACCAACTGCATGGACTCCGGTTGACAGCATCCGTTCGTCCAGACATCAGGAGGCTTCAACACATGTCCTGCAGCCGAAACTGCCGAAACACAATGCTGAATGCCACGGTCCAGAAGTCAGCCCATTATTGGAACATGCCTACAACATTCAATCCAATCCATTTGTTCTTTAACCAGTGGCTGAGGGCCTGCTTCCCGAAGCCTTGCTCAAGAGTTATCGCTTCTACCAGTCCGGCTGCTCAGTTCGGGCTTGAGGGTCTTCGGGCCCAACGCGTCCCAATAGCGGTTCGGGGGTGACTACGACAAGCAACTGACTAGGATTATTGACAAAGGTTGGTGAAGAAGGAGGTTGTGGTTGATAGTGGGTGACGGTTCGCAAATACTTCTGATGGTCGACTTTCTCTGCAGTTGTGGATACGATGATGGCGATGGTGATGGTGATGATTGTCGTGAGGGGAGATGACGACCAGAAGCGACGAAGCTGCCAACCCGTTGAAATCTGAATATTTGTGATGCCAGACCGCGAGTGATACTTGTGTTTGTGCAGCTCAGGACCAATTCCTGGCCACACCGGGTGATTCACGGATACAAGGCTTCCCTCCGTCGTGTGTCAACGGAGGTCTTGGCCGCTCATGGGCTGGAAATATGTCCTGATCGACTGCTCGTGGGCATTCGTTGAGCCTGAGCTACAGCTTTCACGGTCTAGGTCGCAGTGTTCTGGCCAATGTAGAACCACGTAGAACCTTTTGGAGCATTTGGATGGAAAAGGCTTCGGTGGTACAGGTGGAAATAGTGCCAGCAGCAGCAGGCAGGCGCAGGAACAGCAGCAGGAGCGGGAGCGGGAGCGGGAGCGGAGCGGGAGCGGGAGCGGGAGCGGGAGCGGGAGCAGGAGCAGGAGCAGGAGCAGCAGTATTACGAGTACCAGGAGCAGGAGTAGTCGTCGTCGGTGGCAGTGGTAGTGGAAAGTGTAGAGGTATGGCAGTGCTAGTGTGGTATTGGGAGTGGCAGTGGTGGTAGTAATTAGTAGCAGTACCGGCAGCAGTGGAATTATCAGCAGCAGCAGTAGCCGGCCGTAGCACTGCTGCAGCAGCAGCAGCCGGAGGAGGAGGAGGAGTAGTGGTACTAGCATCAGCAGTGGCAGTAGCCGTAGCGCTGGAGCAGAAGCAGTAGCAATAGTAGCAGGAGCAGCAGCAGCGGCGGCAGCGGTAGTAGGAGCAGCAGCAGCAGTAATAGCAGCAGCCGCTGCCACTAGTATAAGTAGAAGTGCGGGACTCGCAGTCGAAGAAGAAGAAGTAGTAGTAGCCGTCGTCAATGTCGTCATCGTCGCAATGATTGCAGTAGCCGCAGCATAGTAGTAATGGTGAAGGGAGATCAAGGAAGAGTTGCACTGATAGGAACAGTAACGGCCACAAGCGCAGCAGCGTGTGCTTCCGGCCGCCTGTCGTGGCTCAAGCGGCCTCCCAGCAGCTTGCAAGTCTGCCGTGCCCTCGCATCGCCATGTGGCCGCCGCTTCTGCTCCTCATTGTGGCCTTGGGGCAAGCCAGCAAGGAAACGCTTCACGTCGTCGACTTATCGCAGGCCTGTGAAGAGTTGGCAATAGTAATGATCAAAACCGTCTGCATGACAATGCTACTTTAAAGAGAATGACGAAAAATGATCTCACCAGCCGTGCTCAGAGTGCCAGAAATACTTCTAGCGACGTCATCACAATGATCAAGATCATCAAGAGTCGCAATAGTTGCAACGCACCATTGCGACCAAAAGCATGGTAAGCAAGCTGGTAACGAAAAATCAGTATTAGGAGAAACCTTGTCAGCATTAGCACAAGAAGCTAAAATACCAATGGTAATGATCGCAAAGGTTGCGAGGGTACTAGCAATATGAGTAGTACCGGCATCAACATCTAGCATGATCGAGATGATACGCGTCGCACGCACGCAACCGTGATGGTCGTGATTATACTCGCAGTAGCAAGGAGACAGCGAGAGAGAGAGGGAGAGAAAGAGCTAAAGCCTCCTGGTAGATGCTGGGAGAGCTTACCCTAAGTACTTACTTGCAGTAATTAAGCTTCTGTTGAGGGGAGCAAGCGGCCTTTCTCTGTTGTCATCAACGCTTGAAGTGACTTTCTGAGGAGAACTGCAGTGAGCTTTGGCTATCCTGTCTAAAGTTTGGTTTACATCTCCTCAAAAAGAACAGAAGAGCAAGTAGTTTCAGTGACGGCATGAACCCCAGGCACAACGTGACCACCTGAGGGGGACAAACATAGTTCTGAAAATACTGTCGTTGGTTCACTTATCTGCATGATATAATGTCTCGACTCCTACTTGCAGTGGCTGTTAGTGATGCATGCATGCTCAGTTGCAGAACCCCTTCCTAGTAGCTGGCCGGAATCTCAGAGTGAGTGCAAGCAGTTGACCATGTCGTGAATTTCTCGTGAGCATGTATACCTGTAGCTTCTCGCATGTCGGTGTCGGAGTTGCTTGAAGCGAGGGGTCGACCAAATCTGCGAACTATGGTATGTTGTCAAGTCCCTTTGCCTTAGGCCGTGCTGTTTAGGGGGAAGTCGATCCTAGTTGTGCCCGATTGTGCAGCCGAGCCATTGGGGGCGAAGCCCCTTGGAAACCTCAAAACCCGGCAAGAACCCGCAGGTGCGCATGCGCACTGTGGGTTCGAACGTGCGCTCGTTCCCTCTGTCCTGATAGATAGAGAGAGAGAGAGAGAGAGAGAGAGAGCGAGAGAGAGAGATAGATAGATGATAGATAGATAGATAGATAGATAGATAGATAGATAGATACACAGACACGGTACCGCTAATCCGCCTGAGTAAAAATGCTGCAGGTGATGCACGACAGTTTCCCATGTTTACGAGAGAGGGAGCTAAATTCGACCGACAGTAACTTTTGCTCGCACCCCGAAGGCAATTACGATAGACAGAATGGGACCTGTGGACGGCTTCGTTTACTTGTAATACTTGGTGTTCTTCTGAAAAAAGGTCCCATGTACGCATGTGTAGACGTTCTCTCTCTCTCTCTCTCTCTCTCGCTTTACAATGTGCGTAACCCGACTCTTTTCTGACTGAAGTCTTCGTCTGAAAGTATGACCCAGAGGGGGGAACACTGTCTTCTTGCATCTCATACTGTTGCGAGTCTGCAAACAGGGTCATACAAAGGTCCAACCCTGCGGGGGAACATAGCCGCTAGTAGTCATCGTACATACTTCATCTCCTGACATATGACACCCGGGGAAAGTTCTCACGTCCCCGCAAGGCCCCATAACATGCGGGGGGCCCATGCGGCCGGGGGGCCTTAACCGTTCCGCAAGCCCTATGGAAGAGAGAGAGAGAGAGAGACGTTGATTGCCATAGGGGCCCGGAGATGAGGCCGAGATGCGGGTTGGGGGTGTAGTGTAAAGGGTCGGGGGGCTTGCTGCTGAAAACATGAGACAAACTTGGTACTCTTATGCAGCAGTCAGCGGGGACCCCAATGCCGACCACTCATTCACCCAATGGGTGGTTGGGCGGGCCTGTGGCCTGAGGGTCGAACGTTCGACCCCAAAGCCCAGCAGAAAGAGAGAGCTGTAGCATCAGCAAGCGCCAGTGTTAACTGTAAATGGTATGCCCTGAGACTAAGACTTGGAGTTGACAGGTGGTGTGCCCCAAGCCGCAGAGCAGCAATCCAAATGCGCCTGTTCTTCCTGAATCCTGGACTATTAGGGCGAGTAAAGCAATTATGCCATTGGGTGTCAAGGCTTTTTCAGAGCACTCGATCTTGGAAAGCTTCAAGCTGTAGGATGGTTCCAAATTCAAGATGATTTTGGTTAGGGTCATGCAGGCGTTGGTTTTTGGTTGGAAGGAGCAGACTGGGAACAGGTTGAAGGTTGATGGCTGATCTGTTTCCAGTTTGCCCTGCAGACAGCGTGGCATCAACGAAGCCTCGAGAGATGTGTCATCTGCGGACGGCACATTTGTCGGGTTTCCCCTGTAGATGCAGACACATCTCATGTGGAGCACGTTCGTGTTTTCAAGTTTCTTCGGTGTTTTTTCTGGGCAGCCGATTTCTTTAGATTTCTGGGCAGCCGATGCGAAGCTGTTCTGTTCCAGAAGTGGTGTGTAAGATGTCAGCTGACAGAGTTTGCCGGATGATGCAGTGCACAGCCGAGGACTACAACTTGGGCATTGAGCAGACGACCTCAATGGACATGGATTCCCCGTACATTGTCAGCTTCATGCGCGCGAGCAAGCAGGTCAGAGCAAAGATGCTTTTGATCTATTCTCCAGTGTCTGCGAAATCTGAGCATCTTCATTGTGTTGATCTTGCTCGGTGCACTCGCTGACCCAGGATCTTGCTGCTCAATCCTGCTCATTTATCAACGTGCTTGTGCTGCTGCCACTGCCACCACGGCTGTTGCTGCTGCTGGCGGTAAGATGTCGTCACCAACCTTCATGGCCAAGTAAATTAACAGGAGACCGTCTGGCTGTCTGAAACCCGAGAGCTGTGTTTTTTTGACATACAGCATTTTGTTCTGGTTGTGATCCGTATCAACCCACAGTAAAAGGGGCGTTGTGTTTCGGGATGCGCGTGAACTTGTGATTTGTTGGATGCCTGCCAGGCAATGTCGATAAGTTTCAAGATTTTGGATTACAATGGCGACACGGTCGTGTCCGACACCACTGTGCAGCTAGAAGACTTGAGTACGTCGGTGCCAAGCTCATGCACATGTACATCGCCGACGATTCCTCAAGAGGTGGAGTCCAAGTATGGTCAAAGCTATGGGACTTCGTGTCAGGCGTGGGATAACGCCAACTGTGGCCAGTTGTGGGGCTGCCTGACTTGACTTCAAATCAGAGTGTTGTGATGCTATAGCTCGTTCACGCTCAGTTGTCCTGCGTGCGATGACCAGTGATGTGCATCATTGAGGTGACTTGTCGGTGGGCTCCTGGTGCTGTAGACCTTGGTGTTATGCGTCGCAGGACTGTCCAGATGCATACCGAAGTGAGGCGATCCCAGGTCAGTACTTCAGTTATGCGGCCTGTGACACTGTGAGCCCAGCCTCACCTTGCACGTGGACATCTGTGGCCGAGCAAAATGATCCGTGCAAGTGCAAGAACTCCGCGAGTGTGCTCCTTGGAAGCTATCGGTTCGATGTAGGTGTGGACCTTCGTGGTTCAGGATGATCTTGCCATGATAAAAGCACCGAGGTTCAGCACTGCAATGAATGCCACATTTACAAGCGACTACGGAGCCACCTGCGGCACGTGGGACATGCAAAACTGTGACATCAACTACCGGCCAGACCAGGTAGACACCTGGTGCTGCAAAAGCTGGTGCTACGTGGCTACTCGGGTGTTCCTTGAGAGGCATCGAGTTTTCTCGGATTTCTCTTAAACCTACATCAACACCGTCAATAGGATAGATGGGGGGAGAGCAACCCAGGACAAGGAATGTTCCACCGCAAAGCAGTCCCTGAATCCTGGCATGGAGGGTCTCTTATTCTGGTCCGACAACGTTTGCCCAGACGATCCTCTCCTGGTTTCACAGTGCCCCTACAAGCCGAAACCGAACATCACGGCAGGGAGCACTGCCTGCGCTTGCCTGGACGTGTCGATGCCTACCTATGACCTTTTGAAGGCTCCGCAGCCATGATCCGTGCACACTAGCTTTTCTTTGTTTCTATTGAATGACACCCGATAGCCGATACTATGTCAGATAAATCCCAACCTGCTTCCTGCTGGAGCAGCTGGCCTACTAAGACGATCATCAGCCTTGTTTTCTTCACGATGTGGACGGACCAATCACGTCTCAGTTCGTAGGTGGTTCCCGCTGCTTTTTAGCATGACGACGGTCAGAGTCTGTCTTAGTATTTGTTGTAGTGGTGGCACCGGTGTTGCCATGCCAGCTGCTTTTCTTTCTTTCGAAGGCTGGCCTGGACTCGACCTACTCAGACTACGGTCGACAGTGTGCGCCTCACGATGCGACCATCTGCGAGACTACGTACCCAAATGCTGCGCATGACATGTGGTGCTGCATGTCGTGGTGTTGGGTTGACTCGAGCTGTCCACATGCACGAGCATCAACACAGTGGCCCGGGAAGTTCTTCAGCACCGCGGGCTGCGAGATGGACGCGGACGTGGTCTCGAGCTGCAAATACTCACGCGTTTGCGAGTGCCTCGGAAATACTAAAATTTAAAATCCCTTTCACGCGGTGTAGACTCATATCCTGAAGCTTTCAAGTTCCTTTGCCGTCGTCTCTGCTCGACAGCTGCCATTCTACACGTTGATTCCCTGCCGTGAGACATTCAGAAATTCCTCACCACCAAAGTCTAAAGTACCTCTCAGCACAGCTTCACAGCGTGCATCAGGAGACACTGCCATGATGGAATCTTCCACTGACTAACACTGCCCGAGTCAGCCCGAATCACTGAGGTGCCGTGGCTCGCTGCCAGCCGGGACGCTGCCTGCGGGATTCTCCAGCTCCTACGGCTCCTCATGCACCAAGGTCGCAGCTTCATTTCTTCTCGTACGTATGGTTTCATTTTGAAGGATCGTTTCTTGGTCCTTGTCCTGCTGACGATTGCCGGTTGTGGTTGTGCACTAGAATGCCACATTGCTCCGTCTGACTGCGTAACTGCAGATGTAGTTTCCCCAACGCACGATACACAAGCGAGACTGTCACGAGTTCGTCGCAGCCTAGACCATGCAATGAAAGGTCCCCAGAGTTGCAGAATCCAATGCCTCGAACATGCCCAAAGCATCGCAAAGGGTCTCTCTGCCTCCATCGACATGGTCGTCTCAGGCAGTGCGTGGGATGCCACTGGCTGCAAGGCGACATGGAGCCCCTTCGCCGAACTGGCTGTCGAGCTAGGGAGCATCAAGTCTTGCGGTTTGGGCTCGCTTTCTAGCGTTCCGCACCCTAAGGCGCTGATTCGGACTCGCAGTGGCATACGCAATCTGATCACGAGTGGTGCTGTGATGCATGGTGCTACGTCGACAATGCTCTCCGGCGGCCAGAAGACTCCATGCTGATGAGTTCGGAAAGTCGCTGCACGCAACTGCGTTTGTTGCTGTCCCCACTGCTGAACTCGTAACATCGTAGTGGGTTGGACATGCCATGCTGGCCTGCATTCAGCCATACTCCAAGGCTTGCCCTATCGCCAAATTGTCCTGGCTTGGCACTGGATACTATTTCAGCTACGAGACATGCCACTCGAGCCTGTTTGTTCGAGACTGCCAGCGCGCTGTGGTCTGGGCTGTGTCGTGCCAGTTTAAGTTTCTGGGGTTGTTGTGAAGGAAGTTGTTTGGTGAAGCTGGTTTCAGTCGCGATGCATGATGCCTGGGGCGGTCAGCGGTGACAGCAGCGAGCTGCGAACATGCTCTGTCCGCAAGACATCCTCAGGTGATGACCCATCCACGAACTATGACGAGCCATCCGACTCGTGCATTTCGACCCGGAGGCGTGCTCTCAGAAGGCTGGGTCAGATGATTGAGGAATCTCTCGATGAGGCCATTGGGGATGGGAACCTGGGGTTGACTTTTTGAAAGGATTGATGCCATGAGCCCTCGCTCCACTTTTTTGACAGCCGGACCGAGGTGGACCCAGATGAGTCTGAGGAGCGGCGACTCTCAGCCAGAAGACGCATCGGTGAAAGTGCCCGCCGGCGAAGGACTGCCACCTCGACTGCCCGTCGGCGACGCTCTCCACCTGCGCCTCCCACTACTGCGAGAAGGCGAGCTCCTTCGAAACCTTCTGCGGCCAGCCGTCGTCGCAGAGCTACCCCGACAACGCCACGGCGACGAGCAGTTCGCCGCAGAACGCCTCCTCCGACACCACCTGTCGTATCAAACAGCCGTCGTCGCAGCACTGGCATCGGCGGGACGCACACGATGACTCCCCGCCGCAGACGTGCACCGACTACCACTCTCAGTCCACGGCGGCGTGCCACTCCGTCACCAACAACCACTCCGTCTCCTTCGCCGACTGTCAGTCCGCGGCGCCGTGCCACAACCACCACCCCGTCCCCGTCGCCGACTGTCAGTCCACGGCGTCGTGCCGCAACCACCACTCCGTCCCCGTCGCCTACTGTCAGTCCACGGCGTCGTGCCGCAACCCCAACTCCGTCCCCGTCGCCCTCGCCGTCGCCGTCGCCTCCGACAACAAGGCGAAGGCGAAGTACGCCGTACGGCTACAACAGCAAGAACGACATGATGAACAACCATGGTGGGACCATGCCTCATCAGACCAACTACGGTTACTCTGGCTCGGATGCTGTCTCAGCCAATTCGAACACTAATGTCGCCATTTATGCGGCAGGAGCAGCGGTTGCTGCAGCTGTGGTTGGCGCTGGGGCTGCATATGCCTATAACAGCATGTACGGAGATGCATATAGCGACCACCGCCGCCGCCGAGCAAACTCGTTCGAAACGCCAGACCTTTGCACCGTCACCGCCGCTGGAAGTCGAAACGGCGACTTCATGGAATGCCAGAAGTGCTACGACCACTACGGCCGCGACCTTAAGCACCGGGAGTGCCTTCCTGTGACCCCTTATCTGAGAGTATTCTGATGATGATGATGATGATGATGGTGGTGGTGATGCTTATGGTGATGATGATGGTGCCATCGCTACTGATGGTGTTGGTGACCATGATCATGACCATGGTGACCATGATCCTGATCATGATCAAGACCACCACTGCAGTTTTGTTCTGGCACTTAGCGGTGTCCTGGCATGTCGAGAGTCGTGGCATGAGGCATTTCCAGCTGTCCCTCTGCAAGTTCCTGTGTCTGGGCTTGACTGCACATCAGATTGTCAGCGGTTTTTGTCGTTCGCAGTGGTCGAGTTTGCCGTCGTACTCGTGGTTGCCGCAGTCGTAGAATGCCCGAAAGAAGAAGTAACCGCGGTGGCAGTAGTCGCCGCCGTCGTCGTCGTCGTCGTAGTAGTAGTAGTAGTGGTAGTGGTAGTGGTAGTGGTAGCAGTAGCAGTAGCAGTAGCAGTAGCAGTCGCGGTCGCAGTCGCAGT
>CAJNDV010021524.1:22950-64079 GCA_905221635.1 Symbiodinium sp. CCMP2456
TACTACTACTACTAGTAGTACTATTAGCACTACTAGTACGACTAGTCCTACTACTACTACTACTACTACTACGACGACAACTACCACCACCACGACCAGCCGAGTCTAATCTTGACTATGGTATTGATGCGAAATTTCGCTTGTCAAGCTGTGCTTCTGTGCTACGTAGGAAAGATTGTCAAGCTGCGCTGCAGGGAAGAGTCGAGGAAAATTCAGCCGACACCTTTTTGTCCTCCCGACCCTTCTGACAACTTGTGGCCCAACATTGGCTAAACCATACATTTTAACCTCCAGCCCAGGAACGCAAATCCCGTTCGGATCCAGGTGCCGGGCTGCATCGCAAGCTTGGGACTCATATCTCTTTCGTGCAGAGCCTCAGCTTGGATGCCCTGAAGGACGAGTGGGTCTCACGGATGCACTCATATTCCAGGGGAAGCTGCGTAGTATGCTTGCATGAATGTCTGCCTGCCGACCTAGCTACCCGCATACATACATACATACATACATACATACATACATACATGCATACATACGAATGTAAAAGACCTTTTGTCTATAATTTTGTGCGGTCGAGACCCTGGCGGACGACGCTCACCTTGCACAACTGCATGCATGAGTTCACGTCCTTGTGCCACCAGAATTAGCGGTGGCCACCCGGAAAAAGAACGGTGGAGAATAAGGGAAACGTGACAACTGCACAAGTCAAGGTTCCCTAAGGCGCCAAACCAACCCGGTATCCTTCGCGGTGAAGACTGCGCAAGGATCCTCAACATCCGGGGTGACGGTTTCATCGGTGAGCGACCACACGAGCATCTGCACAGCAACGTGCAGTACCATCTGCGCCATCACATTGTCGGTCGCGTCGGATGCCTCAACAATCAGGCGAAGAATCTTGTCAGTCAGCATCTTCACGGACATCAGCACGCCACCGCCCCAGCGCCGCACCAGGGAGACGATCGACTCCTGCTGGATGCTATCGTTGGAAATCATGCGTTTCATGACGTCACTCTGGCCTTACGTGTGCACATATGTACATGTTGAGGAACAGACAGACGGACCGACGGACAGACGGTCATACGGACATGCGGACGGACGGGCGGACGTACAGACACACCCACACGCACATACTGACCTACTTACAAAATACACACATGCACGCATATGTACATGCATCCCGACATGTCCAACCAGGCACAGATACTGTAGGTTTGCAGTCGAGCTGTTTTCACCGCAGAGCCTGTTTGGTGTCCGGGAGACTTGCAGAGGTTCAGCAGCTCCTCGCACGGGGCAACGCAGCAGGGGCCGAGCGCTTCGAAGCGTCGCTACCGGGGTCGTGGACGAAGCCGGAGGCATTTCGACGTTCCGGGTTTCAAGGTTTAAAATCCAAGGCCTAAGGCGTGCAAAGTTGAAGTGAAGAGTTGCGGATTCGGGACGTTTCTGGGAAAGGGGTCTTAGAAGGTGCGAGAATTGCCAATTAAGATCATATGTTTGGGACTTTGTCAGATTCCCCCGCTGCATGTAAACGTAAGTTGAAGGACATGGGCCATTCTTGTGCCGTGCGAGTTTCGGTGCAAGAAGATATCAGCTACTACCAACTCAAGGCTCGAACAAAGCCAGTTTTCAGTCTCCAAGGCTGCAGGATGTGCTGGGAAACTCCGTAAATCCCAGTTTCCACCTGATGCAAAATCTCCTGACCGGCAGGACAGTGTCATATCTCAACCCAAAGCACACCCTGCATGGTTTGGTGAAGCCTAGCAGGAGAGTCTCATCACACCCCATCCTTCAACCAGTCCTCAGCCCTAACTCCGGAACCCTTGTAGAGGGGCAGTCTGCTGCCCCGGCTCTCAGGCGTTAAGCTCCGGTGGCGACCGTATCGACCCTGCGAGCGCATACCATCTTGACCCTTGGCCGCCCGTGATACTGTTTTAGGGCTTACAGCTTAGTGAGCTGTGGTATATGGGGCTTGTTGCTCGACTTGTTGTCTGTTGTTTCTATCCTTGTTCCTGTTCGTAACCAGGACTGCGATTTTTTTGCTGTTCCCTCACTTCTAGCAATGCTGCCGTCCTACCATTAGGGTTGCATGGGTTGGTAGTGCTATGACGATGGTCAGTGTTATTCTATGCGGATGCTACAGCGAGAAGGCTTAGCTCATCCTCAAGCCCAGAGAGTCTGCAGGGTTTGGGCGACCTTCCGAAAACCGGGGACCCTAATATAGCATCCTCAATAGTAGGATCCCTAATATACGGACCCCCGAACCAAGGTACCCTGTATTTTCGGAAACTCCCATGTGTCTCATTGAAGACGCTAAAACTCGTAGAGCAGAGCAGCATGGGGATCAGAGCTCTACACTCTAGGCTGCAGCCCCAAGCTCATAAACCTCACAGCCTGAACTGCACCCGTAAACTAGAAGGCGTGAGCATCCGAGCTTTGCGAGAGCCCGATAGCCAGGAGCAATACATCCGGGCGAAGTACGAGCACAAGCTCTTTACAACAGAAGGAGCGGAGGCAAGGGCCTTGGAAGGCAATACGGACTCGCGGTTTCAATCACTTTCGTTCGAGTTCCGGCAGTGCTGTAGATTCTCGGTATTTCTATCGAACGGTTCCAACAGGTATGGGCATGAACTGAGTACTACAAGTGGCGAATCTTAACATCCTTAAGCCGATACGTTTCGTGAGTTATTTGCTATCAGGTTCTCGGAATTGGGTACCTAGAAGCAGGCACTCTCCAAACATGTTCCTGTACAGCACATCCTCCCAAAAAGCGCCCAGTGGCCGGAGTTGATCTCCGAACAGCGTTCGGTTGCAAATCACAGTAAGCTGCCTCGACGCGATGCTCCGGTCGCCATAAATTCATGTCACTCGTAGAACATGGACCGCCAAGATCTGGATGTTTACAGAATCTTTGTCCTCCAAGGCTCATATTTTCCCTAATTAAACTTAGTTAACGGTATCTAATACTTACCAAGCTAATGCCCTTATGCGGCATGCGAGCAAGATTGACTCTTTGCAGCATTTACGGCTGAAGACCTCAGCTTAGTTCACGCGGGGGCCGCAGCATTTTGGAGTGAGCTACATAGGATGACATCCGGGTGACTAGGTGCGGGATGCTGCTCAGCGTCGGGGCTATCGTTTGTCAGAAGTTCAAGTCCGAACCATGTCTAGAACGTCTCCATATGCCATGAGAAAGCACGAACAGCATTCCCTTATGGTTTGCATGTTATCAGCATAACAAGCCCCCGAAACCGCCTTCTAATTTTGGAGGCTCCTACATAAGGCACGAAATCATCTGCTGAGACCTTGGCATCAGGGCCGCACGAGTCGCCATGCTTTGCCGGCGAGGGACCCGTCTTCACCAGCTTTTGATCCTGCTCGCCTGCATCTTTTGGCAAGGATCCGCTGCGGAGACCTGACATGTCAAACAGGTTTAGGGTTCAGGGCTTTGGGCTTTAGGTTTGCAAGCCCAACTGGTAGCAAACCGCCGTAAAAGCTTCAGCAGACCAATACTTGGGAGCTGAATCCGAAACCTGAGGCGACCCCGGAAAGCATCGAACGTAGCGCCACAACGGCCTTGATTGTTGCCCCTTGGATCTGCACCATGGGGGACTTTTGCAGTTCGGGGTTTCGGCTGTTACGGGTCTAGGTAAGGTTCGTGGATGTAAACGGTTTTGAGAATATGACGCTCAGGGTTTGAAGGTATTGGCGTTTGAGGTTTAGGGTTTGAAGGTTCTTATTTTTTTTCTCGCAGCTTGGGGTGTTTGACTGTGTAACCCCAGCATTGCATTTGCACATATGAGAAGCTGTGTCAGAACAGTGAGACTGTTCCTCAGTCATGAATTTCACAATTTGAATCATAGCTTTTACACCGACACGCTGGTCTCCTAAGCCCTCAGTGCTAAATCCGGAATCAAAAAGATCGAAAGCCGAGAGCGCTGAACGGCCTAAACCCTCAAACTCATCCATACAGTACCCTGAATGGAAAGCCTTAAAGTAATCCGACGCCCTCAGCCCTGAACCCCCAATGCCTTATAGAACCCTTATAGAACCTTCATCAATCACGAAGGCCTTGGTTTGTATTCCGTTCTTCCTCGTCTTCTGTGTCATTACTGTGCTACTGTGCTTGGAGCCGTGCCCGAAGACACTGGGCCTTGTGCGGATTTTAGGATCAGCGGTTTAGGCGATTAGGGCATAGGCATAGGGTTTAGGGGTTTAGGGGTTTAGGGTTTTGCGAGGCTCTTGGTGCTTCTTTGCCTCGCCGAAACAACATGCCGTAAATCTCCACCCTCTCATGCGCCAACCTGGAAGTTCCTTCGCCAGCTTCGGGATGGTTCATATAGGGGTCCGAAAAATCAAGCCCAAAAGTACTGTACCAAGACTCCCCAAAGCACATTGGTCTTCTTAGAATTTCTGTAGGGGTGCAGCCACAGCCAAGGACATGGATCCAGGAGAAGGCGGGTTAGAACACGAGCCTAGGAACAGCAGGACAAATAATGGTGCAGCCCAGTAGCAGTGATAACCCCCAAGCTGAATAACGAGAATACACTCTAGAAGCTGGTTACTTCAACCTCTCCTGAGGCCGGTCTTGGGCGTGGGCCTAGGGCCTAGGGTTTGATGTTGGGGTTTGGGGCCTTCAGGGTTCAGGTGCTTTGCATCCCTGCACCGAACCAGGTGGAAAGCTGTGCTTGTGTCGGTGACCGTCGCAGGGGCTTGGGCGGTTTTTGCCGCTTCGTCTGGAGCGGCTTCCTCTTTGGTTTATGTCCGACCATCTGGTTCATGGCGTCGGGCATCGAAGCTGGGCGAAGATGGAAAGCCTGTTGTTTGTTCAAGAGGGTTGGTAATCCCAGGAACTGTAGCACTGTAGCACCCCAGGCAGATGCACTGTAACCAGGCGATACTACAGAGGGTTAACTTGTTACAAGTAATCATCAGAACGATCAGGCAATCCCGAACCTTAAATTCCGAGCCCTTAGGCCTAAACCCGAAAACCACATGCTTGGCAAGGGCTTTATCGTGTATGCCAGTGAAGTGTGGCGGATGAACTGCAGCACTCTTGCAGACTTGCAACCTTCGCCGCTCGGAGCGAAAAGGTTCCGAGAAGACAGCGAGACTGATCGACAGCCATGGTTGAGGGGCTGTTTATCTTGCGCCTCTGTGTTGAGGAATTCTGAAGGTGGCAGGTGAGCTGAGGACGGTGCACTGGCATGAGTCAGAGATCCTAATTCTCCTTAGATAGGGAGTAGCATTTAGAGTTTAAATCGGTTTCTAAGTATGAATTCGGGATTATTTTTTAATTGAGGTTCCAGTCCACCCAAAACAAGCAAGCCACGTCGCGCAGACGATGTTCAAGATGATGGTGATGATGTTGTGGATAATTACCGATGATGATGATGATGATGTTGCTTTGTGAGGTTGATGAAGATGATCCCGAGGATCAAATCATCTCAATATCCTGAATGATTATGAACAGATATCCATAAATACGTCCATGTTCGCAGTGCATCTCCTATGCAGATCATTCTTTTTCGAATCCCTGAGGAACGAGAGCATAACGAAACAGGTTTTGTGCTTGAAGGGGTACTGGGCTCTCTCGTCAATTGGCAGTGTCCTACTTCTAGTATTTACTCTCACACGAGGCTGTGCGCTGAGTGGAAGCAGCCCTATGGAGAAGGGTGGAACGCCGCGGAGTGTTGCAGCAGCCTTTAAGCCCAAAGGGGCCCCCTTTTTGGGATGCAGCATTTTCGATGTCCAGGCTTGAGGTTCCGAAGGAACCATAGCTGCCAGAACTGTCTGCACCGCGAAGTTGAGTGTACTGGGTGCTGCTTGAGCGACTTCCCATTTTCATTCGGAGGCATTTGCTTGTTAGTTAGGCTGCTCAATCAGCAATACTGGGTGAATCCGATGCAGCGTGGATCCGCAGTTCACCCTTGAGCCTTTGGCTGAATTCACGATTTGCAAGCTTGAGGCTAGTGCCTTGATCAAGGCACTCAAAAGATCGCCTGCATTGCAAATAGAAGCGCGGACTGCAGTCGTGTCATCATTCCCAACCCGGATATCACAACCCATTTCCCAAGCTATGAGCAACCCCCATAAGAGCATCCGGAACCTTTAGCAAAGATATGGGGCATCCTTTGTGAAGGGATCCCTTTTCTGAGAGATATTGTTACCCTTGTAGCGGAGCTTCAAAACACAGCATGCTTACTAAATACTTGCATCATGGTCACACCATCTCTTGTTGCATTGCACAGGCCTGTGTACGACAGTCAGGTAGCATGCAATGTTCTCCTTCAGCCCCGCCGTGGCATTGCAGAGGTTTCCGAGTCGCCCTTCTCACGCCGCTTCACGGTGCTGCTGCGCCGCCAAGGCAGAGCTTGGGGTTGTTGTTAGTTAAGCCGTTAAGCCAGTATAGCCGTGTGGCTTTGGGAAGACTTTGGAAGACGTGTGATCCTTGTCTTTTTTTCTACTAGTGTTGTGGAAGGTTCGAGAAACTACTCGAGCAGGATTTTAGTCGAGACGTGCAGAGTCTCGTCGTCTCTGCCAAAGAGCTGAGCACGGCAAGCCCGACATAACTTAAAAGGTTTCCCGGTGCCTGTCTTGCAGCATCGCCTGGGCTTAGCAAAACCTCCACCTACATGTTTGATGTGGTTATACGCAACAAAACATTGGCTTCTTGAGTTCCGCATGAATGAAGATTGTGGCAGCCAAGCACGAGCTACGTTCTGACATGTTTGTGTGTGTGTACATGTTAATCGTACATCTACCGAGGCATACTTTTGTACATATGAACCACGTCCTATGTGTGTGTATATAGACGTATGCAACTAGTATAGGACAAGAGACAGCTATGATTCTTTATTATACCGATACACTGATGATGTAAATTGTATATTCTGCATTCCGTATATATCTACAGTATTTTATACACTTATTTGACCTCGTACTGGTTCAGGTGGCGAGCCCTTCGGCCTCTACCCGTCGAAGTCAGCGCTCCGCCACGGAAGCCTACAGCTTCGTGCAGGCGGCCCGGGCTGCGCATCGTTGGCATCAGCATGAAATGTTTAAGTTCATTTCTATATACTATATACTGTATAAAGTAATGCATTCGCACGTCGATCCCTTTGTGTGTGCATGCATGCACACGTACATCTACGCGTCTAATTATGCATTCAGCACATGCGACCGTCCGTCTGTCAGTTTCTGTTTGTCTGCAGACCCACAGAGACACGTTTGCCATATATATATATATATGTATATGGTTGTGTGGGCATGTACGTGTGTGTGCGTGTACCTATGTATAAAGTGTCTGTGTCCGTGCCGGTGCCCGTTCCATTGAGAATGTACGCGTATGTATGCGTGCATGAACTCATGCACGCATGTTTGGTTGTGTGCTGTGTGTTAATTACCTGCCCACCCCGTTCGGTATTGTTTCCAACCCCTCAAGTGGGGAGATGACCCGTGTTCTATACTGGGGAGGATGGGAGAGGCTCATGGCAAACCGAAGCGCCCCAACCAACACACCGAAGTACCGCAGAGCACACGGAGGAGCCTTGACCGGTTCCACAAGGGCAGGTAGGTAAGCAAGTAGGTATGCATGCAGGTCAGTATGTTTGCCTGTATGTCTGTATGTATGCTTGTATAGTCCAAATTTTGTTGCCGGATTACACGGTTCGCATCATGTCATTTTTCGTGCGAGTGTGTACTTGCAATTATATGTGTTGCACGTGTGCAAGCAGGTGTGATATATATATATATATACATGTGCGGTGTGCACGTATGTATACATGTGTACTGCATACTCGTGTGTGTTTTATCTTAAACATGCCCGCGTGTCCGGCCCGCATTCATCCTCAGTCCTGGCTATGGTAGCGAGAAGCAGCTCCTCGCACTGAGGTTACGGTTCTTTATGTTCGAGGGCCATGACCTTGGAACATGACTTTACCCCATAATTTTCAAACTCAGCGCAACAAAGAGTGTGATCCCGGCTCTTCTCTTGCAAAATCTTTCCCCTCTGCCCCACCAGATCCTGCACCTGGCACCGCGGCCGAGCAGTGGAACTTAGACCGAGCCTAAGCCAACCTCACAGTGTGGTTTGAGCTTGAGAAATATTCCAGACTCATTTATAGCGCGTCTGGAATTTCTGGATGCCCTGGGATCAGAAAAAGCATGTGGACTTCCCGCGAATTGCTCCTGATTTCTGTGTAGTGGCCTGTTTGGCACCCTGGTATGCTTCCTGCCAAGGCACAAAACAATCCGATGCTTCGCCTCCGTGTGCCGGCAGCAGCATAGGGGCTTTGGACGATCTATGCCGTGTGATGGCTTGTCAGTCATTCCTAGCCTCCATTGCTGAGTATGCACACACAGGAAAGTGAGGCAACAACAACAACGACAACACCAACAACAAGCATATTTCGTGTCAACCACAGCAGCAGCAAGAGCAATGACGTGGACAACAATGAAAGCAGCAATTCTTGCCGTCTCTGTAACCAGAACGATAACAGCAGTGATTAGTAGTAGAAGCAATCATAGCAATAACGGTACCTTATCAATAATGTACGTGCGCTATAATATTAATGGTCCGGTGTGTCTGTGTGTATGCACATAAACACAGGTTGTACATATACAAGAATGCTCACAGCCATACACCACCAGATTCTCAAATCCAACATCAGGAAGCCCCAATTTCCAAATCCTGGCGTCTGAAAGGTTCTCACTTAGCCGAGGAGAGGGGGACTATGTGGTGCGTGTGAACGCCTCTTCTTCGGGGTCGGAGGGTGGCCTTGGGGCACTGAAGCAGCTGCAGGAGGAGCTTCAGGCCCCAGTACGGGCGAAGAGGGAGTTCCAGGCTTCGGGGATTTCAGGTTTTTTTTAAATTGAATTTGGGGGTTTGATGTTCAGCTGGTTGACATTTGGGATTCAGTTTTGGGCTTCGGTTTTGCGCAATGATACCGCAGCAATGAGCAGGCCCCCATATACTGAAGGACGACAGCATGCTTCAAGCCTGCAAGACTGCAAGACATTGTTTCGACTCGGGAGAATGACGGTCAGCATTCGACGACCGAGAATGACACTGATACTGCTCATGGAAAGGACTTCTAGACTGAAAACATCGCTGTAAGAGACCTTCATGCACGTGCATATGTACACAGACGTGTACAGGCTTGTACATGTCTGATCTCTATCTCTGTGTGTGTATGTGAGAGCCATGTGCAACAATGTACACATTCATGGGTACGAGACGTATTCGAATCAATGCTGCTCATGGAAAAGACTTTTAGACTGAAAACGTCGCTGTAAGAGACCCTCATGCACGTGCGTACGTACACAGACATGTCCACGCTTGTACATGTCTGATCTCTATCTCTGTGTGTGTATGTGAGAGCCATGTGCAGCGATGTACTCGTTCATGGGTACGAGACGCATTCGAATCCATGCTGTGCCGGTCCGAAAGTTCGTCGCACCCTATAACTCTATGTTGTTCACTTACAACAATCCTGTCCAAGACCCTTTCCCCCTAGACTCCTCCACAAGTCCTCCGCCCGGAACAGTTATGGTATTATAATATCATGACGGGGTGATAATTCCTCCACTTGCCAGGCTTGGGTATTTCTCACTCCCGGTACTCCGCGTACTCCGTTTAGTGTCTCTAGCGGATGCGACGAAACTTTTTTACCGGGCATGTACTGACATAACCCCACAGGGCTCCGGATTGCAGGTGGTGCTGGAAGTCGAGCGGCTGTGGCCTCCAGAATTTTTCAGCCATCCTGCTGCAAGAAGCCTCACATCATCGTGCAAAGGTGTTAGGTCGCACTATTGACACACGCGCTCCTGCAACACTCCACCCCCTGCGTTGTAACCAGGGCTTGCCGTGTGTTGTGCGTGCTGCTGGCCCCATCCGAGGTTATGCTTGGATGGTTCCGGCTGCCTACTTGTTCTTCAACCCAGCAAAGCTCAGCCGCATGCTTCATTGGTTTATCGTTGTTGAGTTGCTTGCACTTTGCAGAAGCAAGCGTGTCACTCACCGTCGTAACAGGAAGGCTTTCCACTGCTCCTACGATTGTGCCTAGTGAGACTACTAGCATTCCTACTACTACTACTACTACTACTACTACTACTACGCTACTGCTACTGCTACTGCTACTGCTACTGCTACTGCTACTGCTACTGCTACTGCAACTGCTACTGCTACTGCCACTGCCACTGCCACTGCTACTGCTACTGCTACGGCTACTGCTACTGCTGCTGCTACTACGATGACGACGACGACTGCGACGACTAAGACATCGACACTCCTACGACTACGACTGCGACGACAACTACGACTATCACGACTACAGTATGTCGGCGACGACTATTACCACTAAATAACTACCTACTCCTACTACTACAAATACTACTACTACTACTACTACTACTACTACTACTACTAAGTGGGTGACCAAACTACTACTGCTACTGCTACTACTACTACTACTACTCCTCCTGCTGCTACTACTACTACTACTACTACTACTACTACCACCAGTACTGCTACTGCTGCCGCTCCTGCCTGTGCTTCTCCCAGAATGCAGTAGACGGACGTCTGGTTTGTGCATGTCTGCCCGCGTCACTCCCACGTCACTCCCGCAGCCGTGCGCAGCCGAGCGTTTCGTGCTTTGAGAGCCCATGGATCAGATCAATGAAGGCGGGCTCGCTACTCGACAAGCCCTTTGGTCTCCCCTGTCCCTCTCCTTCGCAAGGCGTTGTTGGCGCTGTTTCCGGCGCTTGCAGCAGCAGCACTACGTTCGAAGGTTGCCGGGTCCCTGGTTTCCTCCGTCGTCTCGAAGTTTTCAGCGTTGTTTGCCCGCGATGAATCATTAAAGGTTGTCTGATTTGTTTTCTTGAGGCGCGTGAAGTGTCCGTCCCTTCTGTTCAGAGCATGGGCCTCAGTTGGCAAGGGATTCGTCAGTGTGTTTGTAGTTGCCTGCCAACACCTAGAAACAGGGGTGGCACTGAGGTATGGAAGCAGCAGTTGCCCAGTTGATCCAGCACAAGAAGGAGCCGGTCAGTCAGGAGCCCCCAAGAGCATGTGCCAAAATTTTTTCAACAGCCGGCTTGGGGCAACACTATATTGCTGCATGTTTGCATTGATTCTTGGAGCGGCTGATTGGAGGAGCTGGTGAGCGAAATCAAAACGCTCCTGGAAGAGCCTTCCAGAAACACTTAGCACTGTCTTCAGTCAGGCAGGATGAGACTTGTTGACTGCATAACCCGATGCGGCACAAGCAGTTTTTCCCACATCGTTCTTAAATTCTTAATTGATACGTTGAGAAGCTCCGACTTAAGGACACGGTGATGCCCCACCTGCACCAGCAGCGGCAACACATTCAGGTGCCATGGCCGTTGTGGCGTCGTTTTTCGGTAGAGCACGACGGAATGCACGGCGCGGGGTCTGCTGCCCTTTCAAGGCACAGCTTGATGCGGCTTCTCAGCACTTCGAGGAGTGCCAGGCAGCTTTGCGAAGCAGTCTTTTCCCTTTCAGAGTTGCCGCGATGCTCGTAGGTGTTGCACATTGAGGCCGCAACGCCAGAAAGGGAAAGGACTGCTCCGCTCCGTGCAGAGCACGAGGGCTGCCGATATGCGGAGGCTTCTCGGCTGTTGAAGTTGCCCAGGGCTGAGTGCTTGCTGCTTTATTAATGCGCTAGGAAGGGTTTTAAGGGTTTTGGTTTGTCGAGCCCAGTGGACAGTGGATGCTCTTGGCTGATGTCGGAGCAGGTGTACCATTTAGCAGAGCCAGACATCCCAATGTCCTTCGAACTCTGTACTTGCCGTCTGGACCTGCTTGACCCAGTCAGCGGCGGTGGACCAACATGCAAGCTGCATCTCCGAACTGGAGTCTCTGGAAGCAGCGAAAGATGAACACTGCCGTGGCTGGGCTGATGCTGCACGAAAAGGTTGTCGATGCGGGATGTTGCTGTTTCCCCGAGGTGCTTTCAATGAATTGAATCAAATTCCGGAGGCATCCTGTGGAGTGCGGAGCGGAGAGAATGCCACAGCATGGTATGTGGCTTGACCCGTCTACAGCTAGGTCCCAGTACGGGTGCACGGGCTGCAGGCTTCAAATGCAAGAAAGCAGTAGTAAGCCTAGTGCCTAAGGTTCGGATCTTGGCCGAGCTCCACTGGGCACAAGAACGTCTCGTGAAAGCTGAAGCCACATGCAACGCAGCAACCTGGTGAGAAACCGGTTCTTTATCAGTGAAGATGGTGAGGTCACTGGCAGTGCAAGAGTGGCAACAAGACCTCTGAGGGTAGCCTGCTAACTTGCGGGCCTGCATTGCTTTCCTGGCCTAGATATGCCTTGGTGCATGCTCCTTGCAGTCGACTGCGCGCCGAGAATCGCATGCTCAGATGACTGTTGCGCAGACATGACGGTGTTCTATGGACTACACACTCAAGACTCTTGATGTCAATTCCCTCACCCACAGATTTTAGCCCCGGGGTCCTTGGACGGCTCCTCCTTGGGTTAAGGTCGCTGGGCAGGTCCCAGGGGCGGCACTTTTAAGGGTGGTGGTTTCGGAGTTGGTGGTCCGTCACCACACCCGATGAGCACCTGTCCTAGCATTCAAAGGTTGGTCCAAGGGGCGACCGTGCCGGCTTGAACTTGCCTTTGTTATTCCTTGTCGCTTTCTGCGGCTTCTTGTCGTTGCCTCTGTCTGATCCATCTTCCCTCTTCTCCCCCGCCTCCTCCTTGTAGCTTTTTCTCGTCGTGCCTGTGCCGCTTCTCCAACGCTTTCATCCGGAAGGGTTTGCCGCAAAATGACTGCGAATGCGTTCGGGACGCTTGCGCTTGCAATAGACCTCTACCTCTTCGTGCAAAAGCTTGTTGGTGGGCTTGCGGGGGGCACCCCCGGGCTGTAATCACTGGAATCAACTTCCACGTGTCGAAACTTGTTGGTGGGTTTTCGGGGGCACCCCCGGGCTGCAATCGACCTCTTCGTGGCGAAGCTTGTTATTGGGCTTGCGAGGGCACCCCCCGGATGCAATCGACCTCTTCCTGGCGCAACTTGTTGTTGGGTTTTCGGGGGCACTCCGCGGCTGCAATCGACCTCTTCGTGGCGAAGCTTGTTTGCGGGTTTGGGTAGTGTATCCCCGCAATCAGCTGGCATGTTATTTATCGCGTGTGGGCTATAGGTTTGCTCTTCCTTCTCCTCTTGTCGGCTTGATCCTCAAGGGCCGGAGGTGATGCCGCTCTCTTTAGGCCAGATCTTCGGGCCTTGGTCGTCCGTCCAATCCAATCCACAGATGATAGATGTTCCTTGCCGCACCCCACGCTTCGCTCAGGTGAAAATCGCCTTCACCGACCCGCTTAAATTAACACCGCCGATTTATCCCACAAGAGCTTGGTCAATTCAAGCAGCCCTTCAATCGACAAGGCTCATCCGATACTTGAGCTAGCCTTATCCAGTGATTGGTTGTCCAGTCTGAGAGGAACTGTCCCTGTCCCGGTTCAGTTTCGCACATGAATCTCCGCATAGCCATGCAGCCCATGCAATGTCCGAGGCACGACTCGCACACACAGCGAAGGTGGGCACCTGTGCCGACGCGCAGAAGGCTGGCGCGCAACTTCTGTTCTGTTGGGAGAGCTTGCACGTCGAGTTTTCTCTCAGGTTCTGGCCGCTCTCAGGGCAAACTGCAGTGCAAAGCAGCTGGCCCTGGACCAAGCAGGCTGTGACTTGTACGACTCGGCGCTGGCAAGCTGCAGTGCAGAGGCCACAAATGGGAAGTATGCAGCTGCCCTGCTGTCCCGGGCGGCTTGCTTTTTGTTCAGGAAGCATGCTACCAGCAGCGGCGCAGCAGCCACGACACGCTACTGGCGAATGCGCGCGACCAGGAGAAGACCCTCAAGGCGAGCAGCTGGCAAGTCCCGGAGATAAGCATCAGAGAGACTTCGCGGCACCCAAGGTCGAGCTTGAGGCATTGCTGCGAATGCAGTGTCTGCTCGAGACTCTCAGCCATCGCCACATCGAAGCAGCAATCGACGAGTGCAAGGAGCAGAGCCTGTGCTATTTGATTCATCATGCATCTGTGAGCCGGTGTGCAGGGCAAGAAGCATGACACCGAGAATATATCCCTGGTGTATCACAACATCTCAACGACTTCGAACTGCAGCGTTCCTGGACAGGTTGTGGCTTGTGGCTAGAACTTGCTAGAAAGACTACTTTCGGCACTTGTGAATGTTCGCCTGCGCAAGCAGGAGACTTGAAACCAGGCGGGGGCCGGTGTGTTTGTACTGCTGCTGGCACTGTTTGGCCCTTCTTCGTGTTTCTTAATGCCTGTATTTGTCCAAGTACTGTAGTCATCCAGGCACAGTGGCTTATGAACGACGTCTTTTCGCAGCGTTGCCTGACGTCGTGCCGAGCCGCTGTGGCGCCACATGCTGTGTGTCACAGCAGCTGCTTCCTGCGGCGCCTGTGTACCAGGCCCAGAAGCCGTAGTTCGCTGGCACAGTATTTCGTCGTCTCAAATGTGCTGGTTCAGTTCTTTTCAGGTGCGACTCCTTTCTGCATCCGTCCTTGGTCATTGCTCGCAGGCAGTGCGCCAGTGCTACAGCTTCCGAGCAGCCTATTCACCTCCTCTGATTCCGGGAGAAGAGCGGACAGTTGAGGATACTGCGCAGGACTGCCAGCAAAGGCCCCTAACATGTGGTGACAGCATTCCATGGCAAGGTCGCTTGCAACCACGATTGCGAGGTGCAAGCGGACGGTGGGATGTGGTGGCTTCAGCTACACTTGGGATGGAGGCTGTTTTGTCGCCCACCGATCTGCTACGAAGGTGGGTGCTGTTCTGCTAGTCGCCGAGGGCAAGTTTCAGGTTCGAAATGCAACACTTGTTTGACCTCGTTGTCGTGCCAGATCTTTCAGCCGGGAGTCGTTGCTGGCCCCATGGACTGCCTTGGCATCCCGAACGAGCCCTGCTGCCGTTATGCGCAGTTGTGGCGAGGTATACAGTTGTGTGAATTCAAGCTGTCTTAAGGCTTTAGCCGCAGATATGCTGCAAGGAATGCTACGGCTATAACAGGAAGTTCACACCAGAGCTGGATGGTCATGCCGGCGGTGCCGTCAAGGTGGCCTCCGAGGAGGAATGCCAGAAACGTTGCTTTGACACCGTGGGTTGTGGGCACTGGGCTGCCTGGCTAAAGATCGCAGCGAGTTTATCACGCCCTTGTTCCATGGTATTCTCGCGGCCTCTGCATCTAAGATCCTTTGGTGGGACATGCGCTGCCACCTAGCAGGCAAACGCTTGCTGGTTCCCTGCTGTTGATCGTGGATCTCATTGCGAATGCACGTAGATATTCCTCACTGCTGTTGCAGTCAGGAGCAGATGCTTCGATGAGCTACGAGCCCGGCACCGTCAGTGGGCCGTCACAGTGTGCCCAGGGGGTGAGTGTCGTCACCTAGATAATATGCCGGGTAGAGGATTTGCCCGTAATTGGTGCTATAGTTGTCGCAGCCAGCCAATGTTTTCACTGGTAGAAGGAATGACCCGGAGTTTTGGAAACGGCTGGCTCGTTGCATCTCTCTTGAATTGAATTCGGCAACTTGTCTGAGCCGCACTTGTGAAAGAGCTTGGGCCAAAAAGCCCCTGAGCCAAACGCACAGAGACGTCTTCTCGTTGGTGCAGGGCTGTGGCGGTCAGGCTTATGGTCACAACGAAGAAGAGTGGCTCAGACAAGGTTGCGTTGGCCAGACGAGAAAACTGTAAAAACAGAGAGTCATGAACAAAGTCTTGCTGAGTTTAGCTTAGTATGATCATTCTCATCCATCTCTCAATCTCCTGCACTTCTCCTGATTGGAACAGTATAGTGGTTGGTCAGGCTTAGAAGTCTGCAGGAGGGGAATTCGCTTGCACGGTGTCCGTCACGGAGTTGGGGCCCACGGCCGCGCGCATAGCCATTAGGTGTGGTGTTTGAATGCCTCAGAGTAGCTGCCTCCAGCTACAAGCGCAGGGCCTGGGGTCCGAGAAGCTTCACTTCACCGGTTTCTCTGTTGATAAGAGTTTGACACTTCCCTGTGCTGCACTGCACCGACACCTGCTGGCGAGGTGCTGTTCGGGCATACCGAGTATGAAAGGGTTCTGGCCGGCCGCCGTGTTTCAACAGACACCAAGTTGAAATTGAGGACGGTGTGGGCATGCTGCTGGCAGCAGGCCGCAAACAGATTGAGATGTCTCTCTCGCCAGCAGCTTTTTGTGCAGTAGGCAACAGAGAAGTTTGGCGACATCCCGCATGTTGAGAAAAGGAGCACGCCTAACTCCACTTTCGTGCCAAGCATTCAGCAGAAACCATGATGGGAAAGTTGGTCACAGCTTTTTCTTGAAGCCGCTGCACACTCACGGATGCATCTTGCCTTGCTCATATGGCGTGAAGAACCGTAGATTCGTAGATTCGCAGGTCAAGCAGGCAGGTCGCAGGTCGTCGGTCGGCCACAGCAGTGGCAGGCTTCGTGTTACGTACAGATGCCGCAACGGCCGACCCATAGCCATGTCAGCAAGCCAGCGAGCATCGACTGGAGCAACGGTATCAATGGCAGCGGCACCAGCAGCGGCAGTAACAGTAGAAAGACAAGCAGTTGCTTGTAGCACTTCTTGGGCCTCGGCTTGTGTGGTGTTGCAACCATGGAGTCGGAGTCCTGCGCCACTGAATCGGACTCGGACACGGTGACAAACAAGTGGATGCTCGGACGTCAAGCCGGGCTTGGAAAGGCGTATGCCAAGGTTGTTAGATGGACTGTCGATGTCGCCGCCAGTTCCTTGCTCTCTCCAAGCCCCCACATCCAAGGGCGATTGATTCACAGGACGAGGGCGAGGGCTAGTGATCGCGTGTTGGAACAGAGGTCATGTGTTCTTTCTTCGTCTCTTGTGTCCGTTGCTTTTCAGGACAGTGATCTGAAGGAGCTGGAGGGTCACAATGGTGTCCGCTGCTGACAAGTTGACTGACAAAGGTGCTAGAAGTTGCCGCGACGAGCCTGAGGTTTGGCTGACTGCCGGCATCATTGTGGCCGATGTCGTTGGTGCGGGTATTTTGGCCATGCCCCTGGTGCCGGGCCAAGAAAAACCCCGCATGAAAGGCATTCTTTGCTCGCTGTGTTCCTGCTCCGAGGCTATGGCCAAGCTGGGGTTGGTGCCTGGAACAATCACGCAGTGCCCTCAAAATCGGTAGTGTCAGTGACCCGAAGATCACCGCCTCAGCCGAAAGCCTTTTCCTTGTCTACAGCCTCGTTGTCCGCACGAACCTGCATGTCAAGTTTGCCGTATTGCATCGGAGCTTCAGAAGTGTGGAGTGTGACAGGTGGCTAAGGTGCAGGCGCATTGTTCATATGAAAGCTCTCGTCGAAGATGATAATGCGACGAATAAGAAGCGAGGCATGTTGGACTGTGGACGAAGCACGTGGGTTGTGCTGCAGTTTAGGTTATGGTACTGTTATGGTATTGTGTTGTGCGTACGTATGCTGTTCGACTGAGTCTAGTGGTGTTGCTGCTCGCGAACGTGCACATCTCCATCCTGATGTGGCGGGTCAGGACCGGCACAGTAGGGCAACTGCACCATGTAAGGCAGTCTTTTCCTTTTTGTTGGCTCTTTGTGACGAGTTGGTGGGCCATACTACACAGTAATTGTCTTTCGGTCTATGTCATGTGTCTATCTATGATTGCAGATAGCTTCGCGATGCATGCATGCATTCATGCGCGCATGCCCTCTCTCGCTCTCTGTGCGTGTGCGTGCGTGTGTGTGTGTGTGCGCCAGTGCTCACATGTTTGCACTTGTGTTTGTCCAGCAACAATAGCCCCTGGCATCTTTCTCTGAAGCTACAGTGTGGCTGTCGTAACAACAGTGCGCATGTTGCATGTGCTCTGACTTAGCAGATTTGTTTTGCGGCAGGATGTTCTGCCCGACCTGCATCCGCTCCGTGACTTTCACTGCTACCCGTCATGCACCCGAGCCAGAAAGCAGGACGTGTCAGCATTTGCTACAGAGCCAACAGCACCAGCAGCCTCGGCGGTGTTTCGGCAGCCCCCTCAAATCTGTAAGGGAACTGGGACTGGGCCACCTGCTTTTTGAGAGGGCGCAGTGAGCAATCGAAAGCACCCTTTGTCCGAGGAGTTGGTGCGGGATTGCTTCGCAGAAGCTCCCGCCTGGCAGCGACACCTGAAACTTGGCATCACAGGCGTTCGTCGGCTGTGGGGACCTGCGTATCGCTACTGTCTGTAGACGTGCAAGTGGTCCCAGGATGGTAATCCTCACCGCAATTTGCCAGAAAAGCTTCCTCTTTGGCCTCCTTGCGGTCTATTTGATGAGTGGGGCCAAGGGCCTTGGTATCCTAGCTGAAGAGGAGATTCTCCGACAGTCTCCTTCGGGTAGCGGCTGAACTGAGGCATGATTCTACACGACGTCAAGCTTTGCTTGCCAGTGTGGGCAGTGCTGGCAGCTCTGCTGTGGCATGTCGGCACAGTATATAGAACAAGGAGATTTGTCGGCATTGAATGATAGATTCCATTCTGAGTCTGGCCTCCCGCACTCTGGCATTACACATGACGGACTTGTGTTGTTCTTGTGCAACGTATGTTTGCCGAGGCTACTTCCGTTTGCGGGAACTGCTCGACACATGGGCTCATGGCAGTCTCTAGTTTGGTTGAACGTCATCACGCTTTGCGGCACTGTGATGTTGCCTGTCGGCACAACAAGGCGGTTTCATCCTGTAAAGCCTTTCGTGGTGGCGGAAGCCTCACCTCGGCAGCTTGAGGATCCCACTGGGATACTATGGCATCGTTGGCGTGAGTGGCATTCGTCTTCCAGGAAGCGAAGTCGAAGTCTTCGTCGATCCAACGTGCAGACCTCGGATTCCGATGCCCCGAAGAGCCGCCGTGAATGTTCCAGGTTTGTGCAGCCCTGATTAGGTTTAACGACATCTTGAGCGCTTTGTCAACTTTTACCTTCGGAATGACCTCACAGTTCATGCTGATGGACGCCCGCATGAAGTTCTCATGGCTGTGTTCCCTGCACATCACCTACCGCTGAAAAGAGACTCTCTGTGATCAATGTACCGTGTCGTCCTGGAACATCGCATTCCATTCGATGACATGCAGAGTTTCTGAGATGTGACAGCACGTCACCTAGGCCGCAGTACTTTTTGCTTGCAGGAGATCATATCTGAGATGAAAGTTCCCATGCATTTGCCCAAAGCCTATGTGTTCTCCTCAGCTTCGGCGACATTCGCCATCTTGATGCCATCGACTTTCATTGAACCGAGGCAGCCATCTCCGCCCCCTTCCAACTGTCCATGTTTGCCATCGCCGGGATCGGTGGCTACATGTTCATGGGCAGCAAGGCCGCGTCGGATTGCAAAGAATCCTTGTTTACCTTGGCGCCCTTGTTCAGGTCTCTGGCATGATGCCACGCGGCTGTATTTACTGTACTCAGCCTCTTCCGCTACGGCCGTAAACAAATGTCGAATCTGTTGTAGGCCAGTGTTGCGGCATGTTGAGCCGTAGTCGGATTCTTCTCGCGCTCTGCACACTGCCACAAGGTCACATCTTCATATGCAGAAGCACAGTGCAGTCATCTAAGGAATGAGAACTTGCCCTTCGGGTTGCCGTTTCAAATCGCAGCGGGACACATAACTCTTGCGTTAGCGACGTTGCGCCCGTTCTTCCGAAGCGCCTGACCTGGAGGATGCATGGCAGCCCACATGCTGATCTCCTACCTCATCAAAGGCCACATGGGGTTTGATTTCTCCTTGGTTTACTGTCGGCTCCTTGAGGCAAGGTGGTACCTTTTTGACAGCTCCAGTCTTGCCTATCCAAGCGAAGTGTCCTCGTGGCCGTGCAGGTGTGGTCTTCTGCAAATCCATCCATCGCGTTGTGGATCGAGAATTCGCATCGGCCAGCGACACCAGAACGCGCTCTTGGAAACTTTGTCAGGATCAACACGCTGTTTGGAGAGCCATCTGCCAACCAGACACCCTGGTTGCGAGTGGAGTGACTCTTTGACAGAGCTGAGGATTGGTTGGACGCATCCTGGCCTAAGACTGCTTCATCCTTGAAAGAAGTGAAGTTGAATGACTCTGCAGACTTTGGCTACTTGATGCTTGCTTTTGGGAGGGGATTCGGCAGGGCACGCAAAGCCTACACTTGCTGTCGTTCGAAAATCCGTCCTACGAAGTATTTGAGAAGACTCAAGAATTATTCCCACAACGATCTCCTGATGCGAAGATGCACTGGTTGATATGTGACAAGTGGAAATTGAAGCTCCAGAATGTGATCTTTCTCGCAAAGATCGTGCTTGTTAAGTAGCTGTCATCCTTCATTCCCGAAGCCTTTCGGCGCCCCAGGACGACGGTAGTGGCGGTGCTTTGCATCTGCTGGCTTTTGGCAAACCTGGTGCCCTTCTTCTCTGATGCCGTGGACCTGCTGGGTGCCTCTGTGACACCGCCACCCGGGCTCTATCAGAGCACCTTTGTTTCCGAGATGCGGAGCGTGTGCAACGCCTGCCTGAGGATCTCCTGCTGGCTGATACCGACAGCTCTGTACATCAGGCGTGTTGGTTGACTAGGCCTAGGGCCCTAGGCCGGTTGATAAGGCGAGTCGAAGCTTCGCGCTTTCTACCGCGTGCGGTTGCAAATATTTTTGGATTACCTGGATCCCGCCGCACAAGGTTCTACTGGGATTATCCACACTTGCGATCCTCAGGCGGGCATTGAACGTTTCAGTGTGGACGGCAGGAGCCATGTTCTGGCAGCATCCAGTCTCAGGTCACCCCTGGTTGACCATCCTGGAGTGGATTGTCATAGGCCACAGACTGGGGTTGCATGCTTGACATGTTCGCACCGCTTGGGGATATGATATGTGCCATGTGAACCGGGCTGTGTGGAGAAATTTTGCAGCATCTCGATCTTACATGTTGCATTGTGTCGAAATTGACACCCATGGCGGCTCGGGAAGCCCACTTAGCCGCGCTACTCGTACCGAGACGGTTCGCAAATCCAGAACGCATGCCGATGAATCCTCTGAGCTAGTGAGCAGCTAGTGGAGCTGATATTTCCTTGGCTGTTGAGAAGACACGGCCTCCGACAACGAGGCGAAAGAAGCAACACGACTGCTGGCCGCTCTCTATGATACGCATGCAGGTGCCGAGATAAGCATGGCACTGATTCTGACTGTCTTTGGGACAGTAGCCGCCGTGGACAAAATCGTGCAGGACTGCCGCAAATCTGAAGTGGTTCGTCGTGACATGTCGAGCATGGCTGTGTGGAACGCATATCCCCATTTGGATGAGAGCCGAGTGTTTTGCCACAAGAAGCCGATACCAGGTCAGGTCGTACCGAGCATCGTTCCCCATTGATAGGATTGGCACACCTTCGGCTTGCCCTTCAGCTGCCACTGCCAAGGCCAGATATGTTGTTCACAGCATGTCGCACCTCAGCTGCGATTGGCAAAATCCTATGAAGGTCTCTGGAGCACTTGTGCTTGCTCAGCAGATCATGTGGGGAAGCTTTGCTGCAAAGAGTTTGCAGCCTCGCGGTTGGTATTTTGGCGAGAGGTGCACGAGCATTTTCTGTTGAGCCGTGCTCTTTCATTCATCTTCTCCTTGGCTAACTTCTGCCCTCAGCAGCCAGGATGACAGATGTTTGCAGCGCCTGAGGGGTACGTGGCTGAATGCAGTTTTTGAGCCAGTGGGTTTGGGACCGACAGTGTGGGAGCTGTGGCTGATATCAGGTCGCATCCAATGTGTGAGAACTCTGTTTCCAGCAGGACTAGGGGAAATGGTGACGTCATGAATTCGGCAGAGTCTGCTTGATTTGCGACACTGCAGAGTTTCTTGACGTCACAGAGCGGTTTCATTTTCCGCGGTGTCTGAGCTTCTCGCAGCCGAAGCGATGCTAGCAGCAACAGGACACCACAGGCCAGGAGCAGGAATCGCCATATTCGCCATTCACAAGCCTTGCATTGGCTGGCAGTGGCTGAGACTCAGAGAACCGGCCCTAGCATGCACGGAGGGCTTGTGCGCGGACACAAGCCGATCGTTTGTTTTCGGACTGATTGCCAGGCTTTCTTGAAGCCGCATGATGCTTGTGTTCCTGCGGTGGCTCAACAGTCTCGGCAATACCAAGATGCCCAGACTGTGCTGACCCTTCTCCAACTGTGTGCTCGGATTTCAAGCTGCTGGCTTGAGAGGGCCGCTTGCTGCCTTGATTCATGGAGTGTTGCTTGGATAAAACGGAGTGCAGTACCCTTGCCCTAGATACCAGCTGTGTATCGAAATCAGGGTCCTAGTTATGGACTTGCTTTCGCATTTATTCGGGATTCGTGGCTGGGATCTAAGCGCCGTTCGGCCGAACCTGGGCTTCCGGAGGTGGAGCGAGGAATAAGAATAAGATAGGAGCGCACAGGGGTGCGTGCTAAGAGGCCTGGAGGATGAAGTGCCATGCCGCGCGTGTTGCTCGGGAGAAGTCCTGCCAAGTGTTGCCATTGCTAAAGCATAGCAGGTGTGGTTTACTCAGATTCAGTCAGCGCTGGCTGTGTGTACTCTGTCACTTTCTTTGGTACATCTTCCGCGTGCACCATGCGTCTTCAACAGCGTTAGCTACAGAGACAGCGCATGCAGCAGCTGCGCCGAGAGATCGCACCTCTAAAATTCCAGGGCCATAGCAGTAGTCATGCAGGTGCTTTGGATGCATGCGGCGGAATAACTGTTCCGGTAGCATGTGGATCGGATCGGATCGGATAGGCATTCGCAGTCCCTCAGGGGACTGTAGTGTGCATAGTTTCCAAGCGTGAGCCTGCCGTTGGCCATGCTTTGGCAGCTGCTTCTGCTGCCCGCGGCCTTGGCGGTGCCGCCTACAGGTCCGCATGTCAGCTTCAGCTCTCTGGAGGAGTGCACCGCCGACTCTTGGAGCTATTTTTTGGCGTTGTTCTTGCTTGCTGTAGAATCAGCACAAGTCAGCGACGGGTTGTCTTGGCAAGCTGAGGAGTATGAGCGGGTTGCTGCCCAGTTCCACCATGCAGAGCATCGAGCACAGAGTGTCTCAGAAGGCACCTGTGCTCGGCTGTGCATTTGCATGCTTCATTGACACAGCCGGCGACCGACTGCTCAACGAGCAAAAATTCCAGCATTTGTCGATGCTAGCAGGCGATTTGTTGCCGGTCGGCAGTGATGGTTTCTACAAGGCAGGATGTGTTGCCCAACAAGGGTCGACAAGGCACTACCAACTAGACAAAGCAGTCCAAGCTCTGCAGGATAAAGAGCCTAAAGCCCTCTCCTGCCCCTTTATTGTCTGTTCTGTCAGAACTGCCCTCCACTGCACTGTCTTTTTTTTGGATTGGGTCGCAACATCTCCCTGTCGACGGGCTCAATAAAAGCCCTACTCCTCCAGAGATACTTAGGACAAGTCCGGTTTGGTTTGTGAAGCTGACGAGTCTGCTCCGCTCCGCCACGCCAGGCTTGCCTGCTGGCTTTGACTTGCGTCGTCGGTGCCGCTTTAGCTGCCGGCCTGACGATGGGACACTCGGCGCGTGACGGCGAAGTCGCCACAAACCTTTCCGGGGCCGGGGCCGGGGCCAGTCGGGGCAGTAAGGATTGGTCTCAATCGACCCCATGGAGATGGAGATCATCGTGAAGACGGAAGACAAGGCCGGGCAAGTCTTCGGCACCTCCTTCAAGCGGGCGGCCTGAAGTCCGTGACAGGATATCATGGAAGCTTCAGCCAAGGCGAAGCTGAGGAAGGACAGACCATGAGAGACTGGTGCATGGCATGCAGATGCATGCAGCAGCGATTGCTGTCTTGCTCTTTATGCTGTGAATGCAGCAAACTTCTCAGACAGAAGCCCCCAGCAAGTGATCTTCAGATTCAAGGATCAAGCTGCTGCTGAGAAGATCCTGCCACTGATTCACGACCATCACCTGCTGCTGGTCAGCGACTCGTGGTATGGTGAAGTTATTCTGCTTGTGCAGGATGTGTCGACCACCCGCACTTGGTGCAAAATCCGAAAACTTTGCAGCTCCGGTCCTCCCAGGTCACACTGCTCCTCATGAACTCGATTGCGAACGAAGCTCTTCCGCTGTTTCTGGATCAGATCGTGCCGTACGATGCCCAGACATGCTCCATCTCGAAAAAGTTGAAGGCTTGGCGTGGTTAAGGTCTTGGTTGGCTGTGGTGCTCTCTGTTTCCTTGGTGCTGATGCCACTGGCCTGAATTTGGGATGGGTGATTCGGGTGTTGCTGATGGGCCACATTTGTAGAACTACTGGGGTTTTCGACGAATGCAGGTTTGGCGAAATCATTCCCTCGGCGGTTTTCACCGGCAGCGAGCAGTTGAGCATGGCCGCAACCCTTCTGCATTTTGTTCGCTTTTTCCCTCGCGCGGTCAAAACTGCAACTGAAAGTCAGGCTCGCTTCTCAGGGCTGGTTAGTGCCCTGGCCAGTGACGTCCGCTTGAGAGCTTGTATGCAGGACTTCTGGTAAACTGGAGGCCTGGCAGACTCCTGACTCACCCAAGGCGCCTTCATGTTTCTGCTCAGCCCGGTGGCGTGGCCCATTGCTAAACTGCTGCTTGTCTGCAGCGGCCAGAAGTGCCCAAGACGCCGCGAGGGTTTCGGCTGGCTTTGCTTCGCTTGACTGCTTGTGATGCGAAGGCTTGACCATGTTCTTGGAGCAGACCACAAGGGACGGTACAACTTCGCCACCTCGCTTGAATTTAGCTCTGGCAAAACCCTGGACCAGCAAGCATATCATCGTTTTTTGTCTGCAGTCTGAGTCTAAGTGTTCCTCGGCATCTCCTTACGAACGTTGATCTTGCCTGGTAATAACCGCAAGCCCTACAAACTCTATCATCCCTAAAGTTGGTGAATTGCGATTGCTCTGGCGTCCCAGGCCGAGCTACGTGCGATCGTTTCGATGCACGCAGGGCTTCGAGTGGGCACCGAGGAGGAGGACCAGGCAGCGATCTTCGGACCCCGCCGTAGCGCCAGTAGCCGAGTTTGGCAAATTGGTGCCGGTATAAGTCGGCTAATGAAGTGCGCAGGCTGTATTCATGAGCCACGACGAGAAGGGCTTGGGAATCGTTTGCACTGCGCAGCCGCATCCCTTCAACAGCGAGAGTGCAGCAGCCGCCTTACGAATCTTGCGGCTGGCTCAAAAATGTGCCAAACTGGCGTGGGCCGACCAGGTAATTTTCACCGAGACCTCCGAGTTCCCTGCCAAGTCAACGAAACTTCAGGCAAGGACGGCGAGGGTCTGCAGGTTTCTGGACTTGTCTCGAGCCTGCCGGGCGAGGATGCAAGCTGTCCTCAGGTTGGCCAGGTGTACTACACCCTGCCCTGCTCACCCACACATCTGGAAGGTTCCGACACAGGCAGGCATGAAGCAGACGCTACACACGACTCGTAGACTAATGGTGAAAGGGCTCGGGGGCGAAGCTCTGCCTCTGCATCGTAGATCGTAGCCGATCTGCGGGCAGGGCATGACATGGCTTTCCAGCTGTACAAGACGAGGGACAGGAGTCGGGAGGACTTGACTCTCGGCATGGACCAACGTGCCAGACATCCGCTGTTTTGGAGAAGTCCATGACTGAGGATTACGTTTCTGCCCGGAGAGCTCACATCGGGTGTCTTCCGGCTACAAGAGAGAGATGAGACGGCGGCTTAGCATCTGTAGTTGGTGTTTGGCTGCTGCGACTGTTGCTGCCCTTCAGATGCCTGCGAGGATAAAAATCATGCATGGCGTCATGAATATGACGCACATGACTGCAGAGGAGGCATCGTCCTTGGTCATCGAGTGTCGGTGGACGTTCATGCAAGATGGGTCCGTGGGCCCTACGAAAGTATACGACCTCAAGTCAGACCTAAGGCCATGACTCCACTCAGTCAGGCTCACATGTGCAGCACTCAGCAGGTTGACGTCCTTGCTCGACGGTTGCTGTCGATGCGTCTGAGACATTCAATTGCCGGTTCCGGCCGATCAACTCTAAGGTTGGATGCGGACTCGCTTATCACGCACGACTCGCTTCGGGAGCGAAGCGTATGTCCCGTCAGTATACGCCTTGGCACAGAAACAGCTGCAGAGAGCATGTGATCAGGAGATGGATAACTTCGGCCACTCTCGGGTCCCAGTGTATGCCAGGCTCCTCTGCCACAAAACTGTGCTAGTGCTAGCGTCAGTTGTGGCGATGTGATTGACAATACCAGTGATTGCCGCCTCCTTCACGGCATGGTATGCTCGGGTGCAAGGAGTCCCCATGACGTGCGAGGGTTTATCCTGGTCAAAAGGCTCATCGCACCTCGGCAAAGGGCAAAGATGCAAGCCGAAGCTTTATCCTTTCTCGCCGAATGCTCTTAGGTTTTGCTACCGGATCAGCTGAATGGCTCGCTGTAGCTTGGCTCCCGTAGGGTGTTGAAATCTAAGGCGGGCATCTGGCAAACATGCACGTTTGTCGATCGGGCATTTTGAGGAAATTTGGGGACCTACATCTGCTCAAGATGACTGTGGTGCCTGGGAACATGCTCATGCTGCTCGGCTTTTCGCTGCACCTTCCGTGGCCGCATCCGATGACCGGAGAGTAAGCCATGCTGCCAGGTTGGACCTCCTCAACAAGTTTCAGGCTGGGAGTTTGGCGGCTGTAGTGAGGCAAAGAGTCACTTTGTCTCTGAGGAGGAGAAGTGTCACCTGGGGCTGGTCACCAGCAATCCGGAGGTGTGTCGACACACCCAGAAGGAAACACGGCCGGCTTGCCTGTGTCAGGCCGTTCAGGAGGCTTGGCAGACAGGGACACCCATCCCTCCAGCACCTTGGCAAAAGTCCTCCGTTCACCGCGATAATCGGCCTGAATTTTGCTCGTTTCCCAAGGACGTCCACATGAAGGGCATCATCACCCTGGAAGATGTTATTGAAAAGCTCATCCAGGCTGGTCGTCGTGCCAGGACGACAAACTTCAGCAATGTTTGTTGCCTGCTCTGCCAAGGAGAATATCGAAGACGAGAGCGACCGCGTTGAGCGTTCGGCAACCATGCGCAGTGATGCGCCCAAGCGATCCTTCTGGGACCTGGGATTCGCAGAGCCGTTTCACGAGGTCTCAGATCTGCGATGAACAGTTCCGGCAGCAGCAGCCCGAGAGCCCGAGAAGAGCTTCCGCGGAGAGCAGCGGAGAGCTCTGCTTTCGAGGCTCGCCTCGGCTCCCTTCGCAGCCGGCGCCACCGGTGACGAGCCCCAACTCCCTCCGGGTGGGGTGCCTCAGTGCCTGGGAGAAGTGCGCATTTTCCTACAAGCCGAGCCGCAAGTGAAGGCCCCCTTGCTCGCAAAGAAGACGGCGAAGGACAGTCGGCTTTCTCTGCAAAGCTGTGGTTCGGGCGAAATGCGCTGTTCTGCAGCCTTTGCATGTTTTTGATTGTCTGCGGGGGTTGTTAGGACAGGCTGGAAGTTCCGCATCAGCCTCGGATCTTTAGGATTTTGGGCGACATGTTACGGCACCGAATCTAAGATGTGGGGGCTTGCTCGCAAAACGGCACCAAGGTTCGATTCAACTGGCCAGGTGTGAGCAGCTTTGGGTGTTTTTTTGCTTCGGTCGACCTCGAAACAGGCACAGCGAGCGTGGTAGTTGTTTTGGCAAGTGAACTTCAGCTGCCCATTGGTTCTTATCGATTTTTCCATCTTCCCGAGTTCCTGAAGCTGAGCTTCTGGTGTGCGCCCGCAGTGGCGCAGGAAGCAGACAATGTGCTGCTGGAAGATGTAAGACTGCATGATAAAGAAAAGATGCAGCAAGAGCAAAGCAGGGAGAGTCTGCAGATGACAGGCCACACGTAGCTGCCTGAACGGCCTGTGAAACCTCAAGGGAGTGCAGTTCCGGTTCCGGTTTTTGAACGCTAGCAAGTTCTGCTCTCCCATTCCACTACATACTACCATCTCTCACTTAGTTGCACAAATCCCAGGCACATCCAGGCACAAATTCACTGTATCACTACCTTCTTGGATTCATTGTTCCGCACTGCCATGCTGTCACCGGCTTTTGCTTCGCCGCCCTCCTTGCCGACGGTGACAAAGACTCGGCGCGTTGGTGAGACTCCCGGATACAGGCTGTGGCACTAGATTTAGATCGTCTCGAGATGGCTAGGGGTAGCAGAAAGTTCCTGCATTGTCCTAGGTTCTACTTCGAGGAGCACAGTGAGCACAGCAACATGGCCATCGCAATCAGGCAGAAGAAAATGGAGCCATGCAAAACCAGTGCTGGAGCTTGATCTGCCGCTGGTCAGGCCGGTGTGCATGGGCAGCGCTTGGGATGTGTCTTGCCTCCGGACGATGGCAGGCCGTTGCCTGCAAACCTCCGCCAGTTCACATCTCGCATGTGTCTGCCAGTGCTGTCCTTTCGCCAGGTTGGCCTGCGTGGAGGGTCAGCTTCAACACTGAGGCCGGCGATTGCCCATGTCCTGGGCGTCCAGGCACCGGCAGCTTTTTGGGACCCGCTGGAACTCTCAGCTGACGGTGACGTGGCCCTTTTCAAAAGCCGAAAGGCTGCGTCTGTAGTACATGGCAGGATGTGCATGGTTGCATGCGCTTACGAGCTTGGCTGCCAGCGCTTCTCCCAGAGCTTTGTGGCCTGGGCAGACATGCCGGGTGCACTCCAGACCTGTACGGCCGAATTCCTTGCCTTGTGCGAGCTTTTCTCCCACAAGTTTGGCTGGCGCCAGCGGGCCCAGCCAGTAAAATGCAAGTCCCCGAATTCCGACCTTATTGCAGGTCGACTTGCCATGGTGGCAGTCTCGAGCCTCTGCTGTCAGGAAGCACTGGCTGACACTCTTGTCTGCTTGGATCTGTGGACAGAGCCCACAGTCTGATGTGAGATCTGAGCGTGTGGCCGCGACTTTTTCACCTCTTATGCTCGCTCGTGACGAGCTCCGTTTCATTCCAGACTTTTCCAGATTGAGTGTTGAGCTCAGTGGGTGTCAAGACGTCAGAACTCACAACTACAAGCAGGTCAACATTCGAACTCTGGCACTGTAGCTGCTGGTCGAGTGTCGCACCATGTCGCGCCAGATGCAGAGTTCGTTGTAGGAAAGCACTGCACTCATGCTCATGAGGAGAAAGCAGGAACTCTGCAGTTCTTTGGCTTCTCATTGGTCTTCGGGCCTTGATGGGCTTGGTGGAGTTTCATGTTAGATGGCCTCGGCATCGCATTCGGCAAGGCGCTTCAAGCGAACATCTAGTTGGGAGGGGATAAAGCCCGTGCGAGACCGGCAGGTTTCTCGAGTTTACTCCTGGGTTGCACGAAGCGAGCGAGCATCACGGTGTTGGTCTTTCAGTACCCCGATTGTCAATACTTTGTCCCCGACTTCGGGCTTATCCAGCTCTTAGATTCTTTTGCGAGGGCCAGCCCCGTAAAAACCCAAGAAGGACAAGTTTTTTTCGACGGAATAGTGCAGCTCACGCCCGTGAAATAGACTGGCAGCAGGCAGAAGCTTGTGCTTGTTCACTGAAGGTCGACCGTGAGATCGCCCAGCTCCTCTCGACGACCCCCTGGCTGCGGAGGACGAAGCCGAGGGAGCCGACGAGGGAGCCGAGGGAGGGCAGAGCGGGGCCGCCGCGCAGGAGCGACTTCGACTCGATGGTCCGGTGCGGCGCCCGAAGCGCCGAAGCGGGTGCCTGTGCCTGTGCCGCCTCCCCGCGCCCCTTTGCAAAAAGCAGGCAACACCTCCACGCTTTCCATGGCCTGGGCGGAGCGCTCCAGGCCAGAGGTTAAGTGCTGGCGGAGAGGTGCGCGAGGTTTCTTCAGTTTGGCACAGGTCCGAGCGGCCTTAGCCGAGGCTAGCCCTGCAACTTGCCCAATGCAACAAGTTGTTCCTGCGTCGGAAGCAGGCCTCTGCAACGCAGCCTTTTTGGGCACGTGGTTTCCGGGGCAAGCCCACTATCGTCTCATGTGTGCGACACCATGCACCCCATGTGGCGAGAGACGAGACTCGGTCATTTCATCATCTACATTTCATAGGGTCAGCATAGGAATTGAGTCATGAGAGAGCTGGGTGTTGAAACCAGTCGCCTTATGGGCGGCAGGTCAAACAAGGGCTCGACATAGACTTCCTTCTCCGAACTGCATGCCATGCATGCCGTTGCCGCTTGAGATGTTGCTTCATGATCGCGTTCTTTGAGCTGCTATGCTGCACGGAAACGCAATTGCGGATGCACCCCTGATGACTCTCTGCAAACCGCTGAGGCTGGAATGCTCCTGCACAGCGCCAGAAGAGGTGAGGAAAAACTTCTCAAAGACTTCGGTTGTGTCCCTGAAACACTCGTGCAGGTTGTCTTTTTAGTGGGCTCCGGCACTGCCCTCGGCAGCTGGGATACGTACCATGGCATCGTCCTGGAGACCAGCCTGCGCCCCAGCTGCTGAAGGGAGCTACGGATGTTGGCTCTATCCCGCTCGAAAGGTCCAGAGAGATTTCCTTGGTGGTACACCACCGGCCCAGTGGTCATCGAAAGTATGCATGCAGACTTCCAGTTCGCCATTTCAGTGGCTTGTCTTCTCTTGGGCTTTCTTGGCGTGTTCGCCAACCGGCCACGATAAGGAATTCTTGTCTGGTGTGCAGGAGTTATACGGCAGGAGAGAGAGTGTGAGCGGGTGCCCGGCCATTTCAGCTGAGGATCGCTCTCTGAGTGTAGTGCGGTGGGAGGGCTTGCCATACCATCGGCGGCTGCAGTGCCGGCATCTAAGAAGCAAGGACGGGTATGCCTCCTCCTGGCAAGCTCACAGCGATTATGGGGGTGCAGTGTGTTGACCGGACAGGATGGCCAGCAGATGGAGATGGTCTTTCGAGCGAGCTGGGAGGACCTATCTAAGCTTCTCTTGTGGTTACATGGAATGCCACGGACGAGAGGAAGTCCCAAGCTACAGCTGAGCACCTGAACTTTTTTGGTGAATACCACGCTAGAAACCTTATCTCTCCAGAGTCTAGACTCTAGACACCATCACCCTGGAAATCAAGGACCTTAAGGCCATCGATGCGGTATCATTCACCATATCCATGTGCGTGCAGTAGTAACGGACTGGTCTGGACTTTTGCAGGCCGCCCACCTGTATCCTCAACGAAGTGCGCCTGCAAGTTTTATTGCCCGTCTAGAGTCGCAAAGACCCCAAACCACGAACGGGCCGCTGGAGCTATGGAACCGCCGCCTCGCATTGTGACTAGCTTCAAAGATGTAATCGCCTACTCTGACCTCAAAGCCTGCCTTGTTTCACGGACGCGCGCATCCGACAATCGGATGCACATGGGCACCCTTAAAAGCTTCTCTGGTCAGTGTGTGTTCCTGTGTACACCTCGGAAGGATCCGAAGAGTACTGTGACGATCCGTCCATCGAAGCTGCCATTTTTGGAGGCGGGGCGAAGTTGGCTGTGTGAGTCTGCATGCCTCGGGCCGTAATTTAGACATCTGGGTTTCCTGGTCTGCAGAAGCATTGCCCGCCTCCACTGCGCCCACACTTGCCTTTCTGAGCCCATGCAGGCTCCGCCCGTGCCCGGCGCTTTCGAAAGGCGGGCGGAAGTGCTGGGTACACACCATGGCCAACAGAGGGCTCGTGCCCAGTTCCTTGGCCTGACAGACCTCCAAGTCTGTGTCGTGCATTTGTGCATGAGTTGAATCCCGAGGTCACGAGTGGCCACGACGGACGAACCTTCTGCTTTTCAGGGGGGTGCCTACGCAGACTCGGATCTGGACATAGTCGAAGAAGCTGGTCGTCTGCCGGAGGGCCGCATTGTAAACAACGCACGAGGCGAGAGCTTTCAACGAGGCGCTCTAGATACTGTCCGACCCGGCACTAGACATACTCGGGCTCATGACGGTCCCATGGCGGGTGACCTTGCGGCAGCCCCGCTGGCTGCAGCAAGACACAATGCAGATGACCCGGGAGAAGTGCAAACGCAGTGGCGGATGACCAGTTCACAGATGCCAACCAGAAACTACTCGGTAGAGGATGCTGCACGACACCGAACTGAAGGAGCCTCCTTCGCCGATGTGTCTGGCAGGCAACCAATGTCCAGCGCCTCGAGTGCACTGCCATCAGGGCGAGACTTCGTCGCCGCGGGCCGTGGCAGCAGCATGCGGCAGAGCCAGGGCAGCGCCGCCGACCGTGTGGGCGGTCTTCAACCTGGCCTCCTTTCGCCCGGTGTTGCTAGGCCCGTGTCGTCACTGGCCTCTGTGCCTCCTGCTGAGGCTGTGGAGGAAAGTAGACTTACAAGAGATGCTGCCACCATCGGATCCGCACAGGGCTTGCCGGCTCCTCCACCGCCAACGGCCAGGCATGTGAACAGGATGAGGGAAGTCGCAAGTGGGCTGAGCGATCAAACCACCAGGATGCACCATGCAGCACGTGCCAGCGACGGGGGCACTGGGTCCTCTCCGCAGAGGACGCGGATGAATCGAGCTGCAGACACCATCGATTCTCAGGAGAGTGCCGAGACAGCTGCACCATCTTTGCAAACTGCATCAGGTGCCGTCTCGGCACCGATGCCAGCGACCCTACCAGTGCCTATCGCACCGGTCAGCCGCGGCACAACTCGACATGGCAGCAGATTTGAATACAGTTCTTGGGAGGATGCACGTGCTGCAAATGGGGAGGCGGAGTTCCTCGCCAACTCTACACACTTCACGGACGCATCGGAGCCGGGTCGAGGCAGCACAGCGAATGTACCACCGAACCGCGCAAAAGCTGGCGTGCGGCGTCCTGCAATAGTGCCGCAGCCACCCTCCACTGTCCCGGTGCATGGAGTGTTAGGGGACATCGCAGGCAGAGATTCCGAGCACAGAGACCCCGCCACGCCACCGCCGACAGCAGCGGGCTCCACCGACCCCACACCGGCAGCGGTCAGGATACTGCCAGCCGCCGAAGCTCCGGGCAGCCAGGGCCAAAGCCTCAGAGTCCAAGACTACAGTACCTACAGCACTCAGGCGACACCTGGAGGCATGGAGCGCAGAGCAGATGACACTCGCCCTCAAGGAAGTCCTCAACCAGAAAGCCGTGCTGTGCCATTGTCGCCTCAGCGAAACAGGTTAATGAACTCTCGGCAGAACCGTGGTGCTGTCGGCATCGCTGCTCGAAGTCAAGCAAGTGTTGAGCCCAACCCCACCGTGGACTTGCGGCAATCACTCTCCGGCGCAGCCACTTCTGGCTACCCTCTCGTGTTGGGTGATGTGTCACAAAAACTTGAGTACGAGCCAGATGACGTTGGATCTGACCCAGATCTTGTGAGACATGCCGTGAATCTTCTGCGAGAGAACACGCGCGAAAGCCAAGGGCTGCGATCCCCCCTGCAGCCAACGAGATTAGTGAACTCTACACAGAACCGCGCAGGTGTTGCTGGCATTGCTGTTGGCAGTCTAGCCAGAGTTCCGAACCTTATGCCTGCTAATCAAGCGGTTGGCCACAGCATGCCGATTCCAACAGCTGTGCCGAAATCTGCAGACGACCCGACCGGCCAGGACTCAAGACTCGAGCAACGCAGCTCTCCGGCCGTGGCGAGTGTAAAACCAGACCAGGACAGAGAGTATCGGCCAGATGACGCTGGACCTGATCGAGGGAGCCATGTGGTGAATCTCCCGGGAAGAGGCACGACAGACAGCCGTTATTTGCAATCTCCGCTGCAGCCAACAGGGAAAGTCAACTCTCCACAGAGCCGTTCTGGCGTTGCTGCCCGCAGTTTTGCCAGTGTTCAGCCGATTGCCCACGCAGACTTGCGGCCATCCGCCTCACCTACTGCAACCTACACTGTGGATGTGGGTGTTTCGGTCGATGATGTCGCATGGAACTCTGCTGCAATAGACCATGTGCCGGCCAATCCTGGCCTCACTGGCCCCAGCATTCCGATTCCAGCTCTGCCCACACCTGCAGACGACCCCACTGGCCAGGACGCCAGACTCGAGCAATACAGCTTTCCGGCATTGGCTTTGGGGCGCACGGAACCCGACCGTGGCCAAGAGTACCAGCCAGATGACATTGGACCCGATCGACAGGCCGATGATGCGGCAGCGCCGGCAAAGCCAAGAGTCATGAGGGCAGCGGAGCCTGCTCTTGGTTGGCAACATGTAGGACGTACTGACGGCATCAAACGTCCTGAGGGCCCTCGAAATACCCCAGCGCTGTCACTGCAGAGTGCTGCCGCCTCTCATCTGCGCGGAGCAGGCACCGTGGGCACAACGGGCGCTTCGCCCGAGAGGCTTGGTTTGCGATCTAGTCTCCAGCGAAGCAGGTTAGTGACCTCACCACAGAACCATGCTGGTGTTGCTGGCGCTGCTCGCAGTCCTGTGGGTAGTCAGCCGAACGCCCCTGCAGACTTGCGGCAGCCGGCCTCTACGGCAGCTGCAGGCGTCAGTGCTGTGAGTACCGGTGGCCATCAAGAACGCAGGCGTCGCATACGTTCTCCTGGATCACCAGGGAACCCAGTCAGCCGCATTCCCAGTAATGGAGCGTCGAGCCATGCCGGCAATGCCATCGAGCGCCCGGGGACGAGTTCGAGTTCTCCTGCATCTACTCCTGCTGCAGACGGTGGTTGCTTGGCATGTTCGAGAGTAGCCGGAAGTATGTTAGAGATTTGTTTCTCAGAGCATTCATCCGACAAGACATTGATCAAGTGCTTCATGCGCTTCGGTAAATGACCATGACGACAGGCTACCTGGTTGACGGCACCGAGGCCAGCTCATGAGCCTGTGTGGCACCAGTGCATGCCAAGCCAAGAGCTGCGAGTGTTTTGGAGGCTCGGAGCTCGCGAAGCTCGCCGGTTGCTTTCAGCTGCTTGGATGATGCGGTGACAGTGCTCTTACAGGGCTCAGCCCCGGTTTGTCAGCAACCGCTTAGGTGCACCATCCCGGCAAGGTGCAAGGCGGGAGGGACCGGGGCTCCAGGGCTCACTGTGAGACTTTCTGAGCCCCGTCGTTTTGCACGCCCCTTCGAGGAACAGCTCGGGTCAGAGTGGCAGCTTGCACAAGGGCTCAGGTACAAACACTGAGACCAGCAGCTTAGTTAAAGCTTGGGTGCTGGTGCCACTTGCGGAAAAAGGAAGTTTCTTAGCTCCTGTGTCGGCTGCGTCCCAGGTAATGCCACACGGGGCGATGGCGCACCTGTCAGCACAGGCAGGGCCTCGCAAGTTACGTTCGGCTGACAGCAGCTCCACCCGAAGGTTGCTATGTGAGCTTGCCGGAGAACACCCGGCCGAACCTTGCGTTGCGGAAGAAAGCGGCTGGTGGGCCAGCGGGAGCCTTAGAGTAGACGGAACGGGAGAGAAGGCCTTGCTCCCGCTTTGCTGCTCCTTGGCTGCGACGCAGGCTGCAAGACGTGCAGTCGCCGAACGACCAGTGAAGCTCGGTCTGAGTTGCGTGCTTCGCGTGCCCTTCCTGTGCTGCACGTGCTTCGTGCTTGTGGAGGGGGTCTGAGCCCGGTGAGCCCGAGGCCTTCGTCTCCGATCCGGCCGGAGGTAGCCAGCGAGGTTCAGGACCGAGATCTCATGTCTTGGATGCTCCGGAGCCTTGCCAGCCGCGTGAATCAGAGTTAGTCTGGCGCAGAGCTGGATGAATCGCCTCATTTGCACGCAACAAAACCGAAAGTTGGATGCCGTAGCACTGCGGTACCTGACCAAGCTCACAAAGCAGCACGCACGGAATGCTAGGACGCAAGCCACGACGAGGAGGCTTCTGCTCCTGGAAACTCTGCAGCTGAAGACCGAGCCGAACAGCGGTCTTCGCAAGTGGCGCGGGGGCCCGGTGTTGGAGCTGAGCTCCCTGTCCCATGTTTTCCTGAGCCCCGAGCACTCTCTGAGGCTCCTGGCGATAGCGGAGCGGGTCGTTCGGAGCGACTTGTCGGCAGCGAAGGCTTCTTGCAGTTGCTTGCGGACTTGAAACTATCCTCTCGCCTGTCCTTCTTCACCGTTTGAACTTTGAGGGATTACGGGCAATCAAAGCTGCCCTGTGCACTGTCTGTGTGCTCAGGCCACGGCCGGTTACAGCCTTCTTCGAGCAGCTCGGCTCTAACCGAAAAGATGGGACGTTTGGAGCTGTGTTTTCTCAAGTTTGAAGACCGTGTCGTTGTTTTCACGGAGATAGCAACTGGATGTAGTACAGCGGTCGCGCGCGCGGGCGCGTGTGTGTGGGTGGGTGTGTCTGGGTGGGCGTGTTCCTGGTGCCGCTTGCTCCTGCAGGGTGGAGTGCTCCGAGACCGCGCCGGAAGAGGCTCCCCGGCCAAAATGTTCCAAGTGCAATCCTGTGGCCGGCAAAGCTCGCAGGCCCGTCAATACAGTAGCAGCATCGATAGGAAGACGCCCTAAAGGCTTTGCTAAGCAAGGCGCACAGCTGCATTTACATCGTTGAATTATCTGGACATATCTAGACAAGTGCGGTGGCATTCGCCAGAACCCCTTCAGGCTGTGTTCCTGGTGCTCGCACATTCTAGCGGCGGCGCATGGAACATCAACAGTGGGACAATGCTCGAGACAAGCACTGACCTCAGCGGCACTTTGAAGAGCTCTTGAGGCAGCCTCTAGGCGCAAAGTTGTTTGCTCAGTCTTAGTCGTATTCATTGCTTCATCCTTCTTGTTGGGTTGTGTCAGTGACCCTAATATGAATCGGAAGGCCAGTGCTGGATCTCAGCTGCAGAGACAAAAGCATGGAACTACTGGTCAGGCCCGGAGCGATTTCCATGCTGGTCAACGGCTGTGCCGATTTCAGTCGACGCTTTCTCGAAGATCGAATTCCAGTTTGCGATCTCGGAATCTCGCCTTCATTAATGCAGGCTCCTTAAAATTCTCTCGAGCGACACTCGCTCGAGGACCGTTCGCTATCGCAGCCCCCTCGATTTGAATGCCTGAACTGCCGGCGGCTGCCTCAAACCGAGGGCCAGGAGTTCTCTAAGCAGTGGTGTGCACTCTTTGAATACTTGCCGAAGCGACAGATGGAGCAGGACGGGCAAGCCTACGAGATTGTCTACCGCGGTGCATGGGAGGCAGGTTGAGAGGGCTCATATGTGAGCCACCAGCTTGCAAAACTGCGATGTGACATCACTGCAAGGATTCCCGAAACACAGTGACGGTTCGGCCGTCGACCTTGTCACCACTGTCGCCGGTGGGTCCTGAAGCACAGGCCGCACAATCGTATGGAGGTATGTAATGCAATTTGGCGGATTGCCCACCATTTCGGTTCTTGTGTGCCCGAGGCGGGAGGCATGGCTGTTCCGGCAGAACCGACAGCACGCACTGCGATTATGGAGGGCAAAGGTGGCCCAGGACACCAAAGTCCGGGGCAGTTCCCGGTCGCCGCAGACAGCACGCGAAGGCGCAGCAGTCCGGCCGGGTTTGCCGTACTAGTCGCATGAAGGTCGCTTGCCCGCCTTGGTCTTTCAAAGAGACAAGCCTCAAAGCAGTGAAGGTCCAGATCATTGCCGGAGACCGCATTTCTCGGGCCAGAGATCTCCCAGATTCCAGTGGCAGCTGGGCGGAGCTTATGGGAGCAGGTCTAGGAGTGTAGGATATTCTAGGATCACCAGGAGGTCAGACATGTCGTTTCGCAACACTGCAGAAGTGCCAGCTTTCCAGGTCATCGTCTCCTCGGAGATCCTTCCCTGGTCGAACTCGGGGGGGCTCGGGCGCGTCACGGCCTCCTTGGCAAGGCCCATTCCCGGACACCGAAGCATTGAAGATGATGGGAGCATTGGGAGCCTGAAGCTGACAGCCAGCAAAACCGTCCAGCCCTGCATGGGGTCCGGTGTGAGGCAGTTTGCGCTGCGCGGCCACCGGACCTTGCCGCTCGGCCGCAGCTCCTCGCGGCCTGCAGCTGTTCTTTTGCTTCGGCTTCCACCAGGGCCATTTCTCCGATGTACACGAAGCCACCGCCGGAGGATGAATTCACCTACTTGGGATCGGTTCCTCGGGCTGCTCTTAGCCTTCCCTTCCTGTGTGCCCTTCTTCCTTCCTTGAGGCTTGGGTAAGGCTGGACCAGATGGACCATGAAGTGCGCTGCATGCAGCTTGTCTGAGCTTAGCTTCCTTTTCACTCCTTCGGCGCATGCGAGCCTCGAGCTCGAGGCACAAGTTTATCAGCCTCGGCGACGGAAAAGGATGTGCAGCTTGCCTCTATCCAGTGCATGGGGCAGTGGGAGCGCGGCTGGTCTGCCTCCCTCTCGCATCTGGAGGATTATGTATTGCTGGACCACGGCTGCTATCAGCATCGGCCAAATGGCCTCTACTGCGACTCGAAGCCACTGGCCTGCATGGATTTTCCAGATGCCGTGCCGGGTATACTGGGAAGGTCATGACCTAAGTAAGGGAGACTTCCAGCGCGCGTGACTTCAGGACGGGCCAGGACTACGGCGACAATCTGTACCGCTTTGCCATGCTGTCGCTGTGCGCTCTCGAGGTGGGCGGCATGTGCTGTTTGGTAAACAGTGGCATGCAGGGCTAGAGAGAGCGAGGCAGAAAGAGCGGGGCGCCACAGCAAAGAGTAGAACAGGGAATGAAGGACGGATTCCCTCCACTTTTTCAATCAAGGGGCCTCGAGCTTACAACTGCCGCCGTATGTCCTTGAACCCCGTCAGGTGCCCCTGAGACTGAAATTCAACAGGGTAGCCTACGGCCAAAAGGTGACTTGGAGGCACAAAGCAACTGACATCTCTCATCTATGAGAACGGCTCGCGAAGCAGAATCGTTGAGTTCTTCGCCCTGGAGTAGCCCAGGTTGCTTTCATCTCCAACGACTGGCAGGCAGGTCGCTCATGGTGAGAGCCATCGTCTTCGTTGCGCCAGCCTCCGATATGGTAGGCGGCCTTGGTTTCGGTCTTCTTGGCCCACCGCTATCGCCGCAACGGTCTCTACCGGGATGCCAGGCAGCGGGTACGCACATAGTGCCGGTATATCTTGGGTACAGAAACTTGGAGAAAGATCGCCTGCTTGCACTTCCGCTTCTTAAGTCGCAGGAACATCCACATCATCCACAACTTGGGCCGCTTGTCTGTATCCAGACTTGTCCCTTGAGAAACCTCGAGGGGTCTAGCACGACAATGCCTGCGTAGTTGGCTTCTTGAAAACCAAGATGTCTTTCAGTTCAAGGCTTCCAGGGGAAGTTTTCGTCACGGCGCTCCAGTGTGAGTACGCTGCTTGGGCTCGGCAAAGCAGCTGCGCTTGACCTGACGAGGCCTCAGATTCTGCGACTGTTTCAACTTTGAAACCTCCCAACCTTCTGAAGCGACCGAAGAGAAGCTGAGGGCCAAGGACGGAGATCTGAACCTCTGCAAGGGGGCGATCCTTTGTAGCGACCGGGTGGTCACCGAGCCTAGGCTGCACAAGGCTCAGAGACCTTTCGCAGTAGACCAGAAACGCACAGGCGTATTATAACAAGAACGCTCATTTTCAGGAGATTGGCACAAATAACCAGACGAACATAAGAGCGTGGACCGTGCATCGGCGTGAAGGTTGGGGTGATTCTGCTGGATACAACTGCATCGCTGCATGCAGGTGTCTCGCAATTATGCCATCGAGATTCAGACGACTCAAGGCTCGATGGAGCTTCTGTAGCTAGAAGACAATCGAATCTTTAACTTTATCCGCTATTTAAAACACTGAAGCTGCAAACCCAAAATCTCACATTGCCGCGATCTTGGCTTGGGCGGCTCTCTAAACACACGAAGATTTCAAGAAATGGCACTGGCCAGAGATTCCGCCAAGCAAAGATCCTGCAGGTGGATTCGGGCTGGACGGCTTCCTCGCCCAGAAGGCGATTTCAGATATTCCGCGCCGGCAGTCGCAGTAGCTGCATGGGAGGTTGTGATGGGCAGGGCAGGGCTTCTTCACAACCAGTTCCGAGTCTGGGCCAGTGTGCGTCACCTTGTGAAGACGTATCAGAAAGAAAAATATGCATGCGGACTCATGTGAATACGTTCTACTCGCCTTGTGATCACTATGTCAGTGGTATAATCTACGGCTGCACGACTATGTTGCTTTTTCAAGCTCTTCGGGATTGCTATCCCAATCCGTTAAACCGTGTACTCCATTGTTTCGTTTCAGTTTCCTTCATTCCGACCGACCGTACATAAATGTATGATCTGTTATTATTTCAGAATGTGATTTTATTGTCGATTCTTTAAGGTGTTATTTCCCCGCTACAGTGTCTTTCACAATACCTGCTTGTATGCCAGTTCGTTGTATCAGTCTAGTTTTAATGCAGCGAGATCGAGATGCAGCTAAAGTTCTAGTTCTACTCTGTCATATTGTTGTTCAAAGATATTGTTGGGATCCTGTGGTCGTACAGATTTGTTGCGCCGTTACGTTGTATTGTCTCATGGTGCCTGTTGAGCCGTGCAGAACTATTGCACTGTTCATATTCTGAGAGCTGCTGGACTCTTGCGTGTTTTGTGCATATACTTGTCGACGCCTGAGCAGCAAAGACCCCTATTTCTTGCTTCTGCATTTCGCAGTTTCGCTATCGAGGGCGTAGTTGCCAGGCCAAGATGCTACGCCTCGTGGGTATTCAGAATGCCTTGGATGATGAGTGGGATCCCCGCACCGTGCCGTGGCTCGAACCAGCCAGATCGCGAAGCGACGAGAGTTTTTCCAGTCCAGAAACTGATGAGAAACATTAGCTCTCTGCTCCTCTGTCCATCTATCCATTTATTCATTTATGCATCTATCCATATGTCCATCTATTGGTCCATCTATCCATCGATTCAGTTCATGCATCCATGTATCCGTCCATGCGTCCTCTGTCTATCCGTTTATCCGCCTACCTGTCCATCTATCCCTGTATCCATCTTTCCATCCATCTAGCCATTTATCCATGCGTCCGTCCATCCATCCATCCATCCATCCATCCATCCATCCATCCATCCATCCATCTATTTATCTATCCCTCTGTCGACCTATCTGTCAATGTGTCTGTCTGTTCATCTGTTTGTCTGTCTGTCTGTCTGTCTGTCTGTCTGTCTGTCTGTCTGTCTGTCTGTCTGTCTGTCTGTCTGTCTAGCTATCTCTTTATCTATGTCTATCTCTATCTCTATCTCTATCTCTATCTCTATCTCTATCTCTATCTCTATCTCTATCTCTATCTCTATCTCTATCTCTATCTATCTATCTATCTATCTATCTATCTATCTATCTATCT
>CAJNDV010021535.1:14224-52391 GCA_905221635.1 Symbiodinium sp. CCMP2456
AGTAGTAGTAGTAGTAGTAGTGTTTAAAGGGGCGGGTGTAACTGTCAGGGCCTTAGTACATTAGAAAGGGTCTGGAGGTAGACTCGTTTTGGAGTTCAGGGTTGAAGATCTTATAGAGTTCGGGCTCATCAAGTACAGCCCTGGATCTGCGGCTCAGGATTGAGGGTCTGGGGTCAAAAAAAATGCCGGAAACAAAACAATAGCGAAGGCAACGACTCTTTCTTCGTTATGACTTTGGCCATGACGGTTACTGTAGCAAACGCCATAGTGAGTAGAAGAACGGTGGACTCACTGTCACGGCCATCATTCTCGACCTCATCCCTATCCTCAGAATCCAGACCAGAGCAGTACTTGTTCAGGGTTTACGGCAAGACCGCGATTTGGCAACCTGAGCAGAACAACTACGTGGAGGTCTGGCGACGAGAACTCTATGACTTGCAAAGGTGTATGCCCTGCCACGGAACCAAATGATGACAGTGGGTATTGCCAGAAAAGTTTTGAGCCCAGATGACACAGGAACTGCACAGCTTCTCGTACGCTGAAGCCTCCGCTTTGGGACTTGGGGTAGAGCATGTAAAGGATTGAAGTGCTGAGCGTTTTATAGGTTTTGGATTTATTGCGTAATGTCAGCGTTGCATAGAGGTACTGCCAATAAAAAGATTTTAGATGCAAACCGCAGCTGCTGTTCAGGAGGCTCAACAGGTCATTATTGAAAGCACCGAAGTCCCAAACGGCGACAGTCAGCAGCTTCTGCATAGTGGGATCGTCGTCAACCAACCATAGCATCTTCAGCTGCCGGACAAGTCTTTCCTTGTCTTGGTCGGTGACGTGAGGGCCGGGGTCCATCAGTAGCTTGACCGTTAGGGACACCCACTTCTGACACTGAGGCTTGCTCAGCGAGCATAATATCTTCTCAAGTATGCTCGTGCAAGACCTTGGTCACGCGCAACTTATGCGCCAACTTGAAACACGTAATATACCTGTTTCAAGCTGGCGCGTATGTTGGACCTGACCAACTCTTCCATGCGTGCGAGCATGCCCTCTGCAATTTTGCGCCATGAAAGGGAGGGCATCACTCGAATGATTGTGCGCAATGAGGTGGGAGGCATGATGGAGGAATCTGCACTCCAGCAGTGCCGCAGCACATATTGCAGGTTCTTGCCGACCGTGCGGCGAACGTAGCTTTCGCTGAAGTGGGTGAAGGTCTTCGACGCCAGGGCCAGGCACCACAATCGACACTCACACAGCTTCTGCTGCTCGGCATCGCCTTCAAAGGCTGACTCAGATGACACGTGCGGGCTCACACCGAATAGCTCTAACTTTGACGCGAAAGCGACAATTGCATTCGGCGTGTCCATGCTACCCATCTCGGCCAGCTGCGCTGTCAAGGCCTCCGGGCTTCTGGTGCGTCGCAAAACCAGGCGCCAGCTCAGCAAGTCCTGCACGCCCAGGTGCGGCAATAGGTTTGCCACATGGAGGTCGGAGGGGGTGCATTCCCCAGCGCCGACGAGGTCACCGTCTGTGAGCTCCGTTGGCGACCGTCGGCCCTCGATGCCAAGGGGCTGAGCGGCATCCTTGGGCTCGGCCAAGGCCTGCCCATCACCACGCGGCCGCTGTTCTCCTTCGTCTTGGGCATCCGACGCGGATGCGGGCGACTCATCGCCTCTCCCGCCCTGTGGGTCGCTGTGGAAACCTTCGCTGATCCGAATTTCCTTTGGCGGCTCCTTGGACGGAGCTTCCTGGCACTCTGCAGCGACACTCTCAGGCACATCGCAGCTATCACTGCGCTGGGGGCAAATCGACAGGTCTGGGCCTAGCCACATCGCAGCAGGAGTTGAAGGCGCCACGGTGTCCTCTGACACGGGAGAGCCGGCGCCCTCCGTTGCCACGGTCTCCTCTGACGCGTCAGAGACGACGAGAATCCACTCGGCATCGGGTCTTTCTTCGCTGTCGCTGCCAGGGCTCCGAGTGTCGGTGCTTTCCATGTCGCAGTCAGGCTTCAAGAGCTTGTTCACAAGATTCGAGATCAGCTTCTGGTCCTCGAGCAGGTTCTGCTGCAGGCAAAGCTGTTGATTGGTCTGTGCCAACTGTGTGCAGACTGCGTTCAGCTGGTGCCAGAGCAGGGCGACTTGGACGTCCTGCTGCAGGTACCACACGTGGCCCTCGCTAGGCCATGCTTGTCTGTCAACCATGGCTCGGCTACAGGAGCAGATTTCTCAGTGTCTTGGGCCTGTCAACTAAGCCCCCTTTAGGAATTCGGCATTTTATTGTTGGTTTGAGGGGGAGTCTTTACTCACGGGACAGGACCCCTGACTCAGGAAACCTCCCATATCACTCTCATCACTATGACAATTACTAATTATAACTAATGGCCGATTAGGTCGAGCCTGGAGTGTATTTGCAACCCCCGAATGCTAAACATGACACCCGAGACCCGTCAACCCGTAGCCTATAGCCGAAACCATGTGAACCGTGAAATAACGTGGGCCTTGCCTCTAACCCCGGAGCTTGAAGTGAGTGAAACAATCCTGGGGTTTTGTCTGAAACCCTAAACTTCCTTGGCCCTTGACCTCGAACTATACCAGAAATAACAAGTTCAAACCCGTGAGTTCCCTCCACACACACACACACGCACGTGAGCTAGGCAGCTAATCTCAATTTTGGATATATACTGAAATTGACTGCGGCTCATGTGGTGGAGCAGCACCGACCTCCGTGTTGTCGCGTCCCGGGTTCTGGCAGGATCAACCGCGTTTTGTCAGGCGTTGGGATTGACGGTTTAGGAATCTGCCAAAGAAGAAGCTCCTACATAGGACAGGAAGGGAGACTGACTAGCAGGACGTCCAATCATCAAAACTACTAGACCTTGCCTTTAAAGTCATACAGAAGAGATCCTTCGTTAATTGCTTTGGGGGTTTGCTACTATATGACAACAATAATAGGAACCATTATCATCACAGTAATGGTGGTGGTGGTAGTAGTAGTAGTAGTGGTGGTGGTAGTAGTAGTAGTAGTAGTAGTAATAATAAGAATAATAAGAATAGAACCAATCCTAGTAATGGTAATAACAATAATAATCCTAATAACAACAGAAATTCAGTTGTAAGGATAATCATAATGGTACAAATAGTAATACCAATGCCAATAACGGAGGGACCGTTTTTGGGAATGCGTCTTCTCCGAATCGTCGGGGCCGGCCGCGGCAAGCAGCAGGTTTACGGTTTGGGCTGCACACGCAAGAGTTTGTCGCGTTGGACTAGCATAGGGCAAAGGGGGTCGTAGTGATTAGAAGGATGTGTTATACTATAGATATAACAAGGAACCCCAGATTGTGTTGGTAATTAATAAGGCCGCTATATTACTCATATCAGACGCCAATGGTCTAGCCAGTCATGCGACAGCGAATTAGCTCGTAAACTCTGCTGGCGGCTGGTCTGAGTCATGGTGGTCTTGAACGTTTTTGCAATCTCACCAACTACGGCTGAATCAACTGAGGCTTAACAAGTGACACGGTCCTGACACAAGGTAATTAGTGAAACTCGTGCTTCACTACATACTTCCACTGAATTTAGGCTCTAGCACAATGTATGCGATCCGTAGAGGGTCTGGGTGAATCGAACGAAGGCTTCGTGGCCGCCTCCCGTAACATCTGGATCATGTCCTCGAACTGGCTCTTTCGGGCGACCCGCCGGAAAGGGTCCTCAAACCATGTTTAGCTGGTGAGGGGTCTGGGGCAGGGGCTTGCTATCATGGTTAGGAGTAAGACAAACAAAGTTTGTGCATTTAAATAAGGAGGGCCACCTAGAGTTTCGCAGCGGCTTCCCAAGATTCTGCAGGGATGTAAATGGACATGATTGAACTGTCGCGAATTGTATGATTTCTGACTGAACGTGTTTACATGGGCACCGCGTCTGATGAATGTGCAAAACTGCATTCCGCCCCCAGACCTCCAGCTGAAAATATAGCTTTCAGTTGAACCATGGTCTAATCTAGTCTTGCGAAGTCCCATTGCAACAAAGTTCTTGCTTTCAGGGCCCGCGTTTTGGCGATGTTTACTTTCGCACCCGGTTCAAGGTGAATTTCGGAAGATTCGCAGAGGCACCTCACTGCCCTGGCTGGCATAGATCGCGCTGCTGTCCTCGGCGTCGTAGGACGCAGCCTCGGGCATCAGCTTAGGGCGCTTCGCAAGCCCTTTGGGTTTCGAGTTTTACAAGATCTGATGATAAGGTTTTACGGAGAAAGGGCTCCTTTGTAAGATTGTCTTCTGCATGGCCCTACATTCCCCTTCTGGGACCGCAGAAACACAACGCCAAGGGCGTCTGCAGCAAATCAAGACATGAGATCCAGAGGGTAGACAAGAGCTGAAAGCATTGGATATAATCAATATGACGGTCTTGATTTGTACAACAGGGTTTGGGGGAATGAATACATACATACATATTACATACATACATACATACATACATACATACATACATACATACATACATACATACATACATACATACACACCTACTTCAAGTATAACAAGGCATCCCAAAATGTTGTTTGTGTTCAGGCTTCTGTATCATCCTTCAGATCTCAAGAACTCAGAGCTTTCTTTCTGGAAGGCTCCGGGCTGAGGTGTTCTGGGGTCTACGGCTGTAGGGATTACGACTTTTCCTGGAGATCCACTGTACAATCAGAGCTAAGTTTCCTGGCCCAAGAGGGGTTACCTTGTTGGTTGCGTTAGGGCGAGAAGGATGATACGGTTTGGGATTGAGCGACAAGAATAGGACACACACGGAGCATCCCGGAGCTGTCAATGGGTTGCCTACTGAGCTGCTAAGCTACAGTCAAATCGTTCTCGACGATCATCCAGCAAGCTGTGTCATTAAATCCGAACAATATTACGTGCACCGTAAAAAAATGCAGCCGTGGCAACATTACTCATACCCAGGCATAGAGAAAACAGGAACACCAAACCCATGATGATGATGATGATGATGATGATGATGATGATGGCGATGACGATGATGACGATGACGATGACGATGATGATGATGAGAATGGGGATGGGGATGAGGAGGACAAGGAGGATGAGAAGGATGAGGATGATGAGGATGATAATGAGGAGGGTGAAGGTGATGATGATGATGATGATGACGATGATGATGATGGTGATGATTATGATGTTGATGATGATGAAGATGAAGATGAAGATTAAGATGAAGATGAAGAAGAGGAAGATGATGACACACATGACTGTCTGCCAATTCATATTTTGATATAATGAGAAGAATTTGCAAGAAACCCTTGGGGTGCTCAGATGAGGACGAGTGCAGCCCATGCCTGCAGTAGGCTGAGGCGATGCTGCTTAGAGTTTGGGTTCTAAGACATGGGTCATTTAAACAAGCGGTTTTCCTTTTAGGGCTTCAGCCCATAAACCCTGAAAAGGCCTTGTTGGACATTTGCCGCTCTGTGATACTACTTGCAGGGACCTAGTGAGTAGGGCTGCTTGAATTGGAGTTTATAGTGTGTAGTGAGTAGTAATTAGCTTATATAGAGCCTGATATATGATCCTTTGAGGCTACGTGCTCCAAGGCCTTCGAGATTTTGGCTTTCTCCGAAGCTCCATGCACCTCGACCTAGTTGCTGGGTGCCTTGGCAACAAACGAGAATTGAAACAAACTGACGCCCCAAATCTACACTGCTAAGTAGCCCAATATACACTTAGTGGGAAGTAGCAACTTGGGTTACAAAAGACAAAGTAACAACTGTGCTTACTTGCCTTTAACCCCCGCATAATGTACTTATGTAACTTATAAACATACTGGCTACGTCCCGTGATCCCCCAAGACAACCCATGAACCTGTATGATCCCCGACAAAAACCCTATATAGCCTTATTCCCTGACCCACTACTGGTCAGGAGGTCTTGGGTTGAGGGCTTCAGGGTGGAACGGCGGACTCCACGAGAAACACACGAGGAACGAAATCTTCGACATCATGAAATCAGGGCGCACCGTATTGTGTAGGGGCACTTACAATAGGGGTTCAGGGTCCATATTCTGATTGTCTGGAACTCCCACTGGAATACTAGCCCCTTGAAGACACCCTTGATAGAAACCGTTGTAGCAACCCAAATGAAACCCTTTTAGAAACCCTTGTGGACCACCCACGCAACCGGTCGGGCTTGAACTCTCGGCTGGTTGTTCCCGCCTCGTCGCCCACCTCATCTGCGACCACCCTGGGCAGAAATAGTCTGGTCGAATCCCTAGCATGAAATCATCCACCTCTACTCCCCAACCTAAGCGTTGAACCCTAAACCCCCGCCCTCAACCCCTTTAAAAGAAAAGCAACAGAACAGTCGAGGAGCTGCGGCTCCCCCGCTGGAGGCTCAGGCTCGCCCTGCGACGCTGGGCTTTGGGGCTTCGCACTCCAAGGGGGGCTTAAAGTGGGTGCAGGGTTCCGGGTTTAGGAAAAAGGGGGTTTAGAAAGTTTAGGAGTACAGTATGGGGGTTTGGGGCTTTGAGGGTTGAGGGGCTCCGAGTCTGGGAGTTGCGTGCTTTGGAGTTGAGGGGCTCATGGACTTGGGGTTTAGGAGGTTAGGACGGGCATCTGGGCATGCAGGCGGTTAGGAGTCTAGACAAGGAATCGGAAGCTTCCGCCCTTACGGCAGCACCCCCAGCGTTCAACCCACCCTGGTGCCGCGAGTTTACGACTAAAGGTTCAGCCCAGGATTTCAGGCCTGGGATGCAGGGTTTAGGGCCCTCATTCCTTGTCTTAATCAGAACTGAAGGGTTGCTACAGCTGCATCCTCTGCGGCTTCAATATCGGCTTCAGTTGCCAGGATATACTGAGGACCTGCATTTAAGCAAAAACTACAAGCTTGACCAGGAACTGATAGGGAACCTCAACATCGGGCACAGGCACGGGTTTTGGGCCTTAGGGGTTTTTATGGGTCTACCTGGACCCGAAAAAGCCAGAAGGGGTTAAGGTTGGGGTTAATTGCTGAAGGTCGGGACTCAGAGGTTCGGATATTAAGTTCCTGAAGGTGTCCCGCGTCCTCGTCTGAGCTTTGCGGCACATTCGGGAAGCCTGGCGGGAGAAGACCTTGGAATCGTGCCCTCCCTTTGCAGGCTCGGGATTTGTGGGGCTAAGGGTCTGAAAAGGCGTAGAGTTTGGGGGGTTTCTGAGCTTCAGCGGGAGTCTGCGGGGTTTGAGCTTTCGGGCATGTAAGGGATCTGCATTCAAGGCCGCAGCACTGAAATCACGTCGAAATCCAGAAAATCTTATGGAGCTGGCAAGCAATCTGATCCCTGATCAAGAAGCCCCTTTCCCTCAAAGCAGTGAGACTGTGTGATGGAGTTTCAAGTCCGCCTCTGCTAAGTAGTCTGCCCCTGTACATAAGTTGGGCCAACCTCTCAACACTTTCGACAGGTTTGCGGCTGCGGTCTGTGCATCCTCTAGAGTAAAGGGCTTAGCTTGGGGCTAAGGCGTTAGTACTCATGGCTCGGGATTGTAGGGCCTGGGAAAAGGGGAAATGCAATCCCCCCCAGTCAAAAGCATTTCGAGGAAACTCCAAAGTGCTGACTTCCTTAACTTGGCCCCTACCCCAGAACTGGGTTCTGGCTAAGGGCCATCTTTTAAGTTGGCATAGCAGCTATTCAGTGTGTATACAAAAACACATGCATACAGCTATTTTCTTTTCCCAGCATGGTAATTTAAGACATATGCTAACCGATTCCTGCTCACGAACTGTGCATCCTCCTGGCCAAGTAAGTTACTTCACGGAAACCCCAGCAAGACCACCCTACAAGACAGAGAATGTTTCTACACACAACACTCCAGCCTTTGTGCTCCGCAATCTGTGCAGCCCTATGCCCTCCAAGAAACTAGGCTGCCAGCTTAGGGAGTTACCTGCAGGCGCACGGCTTGGGCTGGCTTCTCTTGGGCTCTGCTTTGCTGATAGGCCTTTCCTGCAACCTTGCGTGTGGGGCGGCGTGGGTCAAAGCGAGAGATGGGTGTCTGGTGGGCCAAAAGACTATTTTGCGCCATGTGCCACCTTGAGCTACGACACCAAAATCGACTCTGGTCAGATGGCATAACACGCAGTCCCCATTCGCGTCGACGGCATGAGCCTAGACATGGAACTCCGATGCCAGGGTTTGCGGAGTGGACCTGATATATAACAAATAGTATATAATAAGTGGAGAAGCTCAAAGAAGCTATGCGCCTGGGACAGCTCTGTATACCCTCAAAGCTCCTAGGCCTAGGCTTGGAAGCCTCCTCGGGTAGACTGCGCCAGCTGCCGGAACGCCATCTTGGCATCCCCTTAACTCCACAAGGATGAAGGGCTTCTCGCAATTCAGGACATGGGGTTAAGGCTTGAGGGTGTTGAGCGAGTGAGAAGCATTTTTGGGCCACAATTTGTTCACTGGCAGAAAGCTGGATAGGCTGTCGGGTTTCCATGTCGACCACACGGGGCCTTGACTTTGAAGGTTTCCGGGCTTAGAAGATCGGGGTAAGACTGCCAAGGCAAGGGTTCGGGCTTAGGAGGCCATGAACAAACTGTCGTGTACAAGAGGACCCAAGACATGCAATAGCTTCAGGAGCAAAGTACACGGCCTTCAACTGACATCGTCCATGGCCTCGGGGCACCGCTACGGAGCCTGAGCAAGCTGAATAAGGCATATACTCAAACAACACATATACGATAATTCCACTGGTTCAGGGTCCCAAGGGTCAGGCAGGAGTTTGTCCATCAGCAGCGTAGTGTACGATTGCATGACTTACATGGAAACACAGACCCAAAGCCCGATGGAAAACAGTGAAAAGCATCCAACCAGGAAGTTCTCATCATCGGAACAAAAAACATAAACCTCACATGCGCTTACAACAACCAGCTCAAAACGCCAAGAAATCCCAAACCCATGAAAATCCTGGACCTTCAGCACTTAGTGCCTGGTGGGGATGCTCAGCCCCCCACTGGCGATTCGGCGAAAAAGCAAGGTGTGAAAGGTCTCTGCAGAGTGGCTAGTAACCGCTTGGGCTGAAGGTCTCTGAAAGGGGCGTCGGGCCTGAGCTTGAAGGCCCTGCCCCATCGAGGCAAGATGAATTTGGGCTTCTTGGGTTCAAGGGCTCGTGGCGTGTAAACCCACAACTCCCCCAGCTAAACCCATGCCGGGGTTTCAAATCTCTTCTTCACTTGAGGTGATGTTGCCGCGCCGCAAGAAAAAAAAGCAAGGCTTGCAACCAGAAGCTCGGATCTGTCTTTGTTGGGCTTCTCGGGTGTGGGAGTTGAGGACTTCAGGGGCCTCTCGGGACTTTATGGGTTTGAGCGTATCGAAACGGGGGGTCCCCAAAACGTCTAACCGAGTCTACAACTTCTGTCACCTGGAACACAATAAAGATGCTCTCCTTAGGGTCTCCTTTCTCGAGCTTTGAGTTTCTGCAAACTGAAAGACAGCACGGCTTTTGCTTGGAAAGCCAGCAACATCATTCGCTTGGATATCCAGGCTGATGAAACCAGGCCTCAGGCCCTTTGAGCGACACAAGCACAACAAAAAAAAAACTTGCAAGCTAAACGTTTGCAGACGAACAACAGCATTAAGGTTTGAAGTATGCTACTGAAGACATCCATGGGACTTGGAAACTATTGTAAACTGGCGACGGACGCAATCCTGCAACACCTTATAAACATATTGAAATTCTGAAATTCTAGAAATATATACACAGGCACACAAAGATACATACGCATTTGGAGTTCGGGGCGTACCAAACTACGAGAACTGCTCCACTGACTCTTACGGATAATGCAGAATGCTGGCCGTCAACAACACTGTAGGACCATTTTTTGCAAGTCGCATGGTGAGACGTCCGTTGCACCCTGCCGAGCAGCTTCGCTTTAACTTGACCTGCTTGCCGTCGGCTTGGCTTTTCGGATTTTAAGCTCCGGGGTTTAGGAGTTTAGGGTTTAGCGCCCAGTGGGATTTATTTCTCCGGTAATACAGTGCACGTTCAGTTAGGGATTTTTTTGCACAGCATTCGTGCTCACCTCATGTTTAGTCCCGAAGCAGGGGGCAGACAACTGGGAACGAATAAACTGCGCTTGAAAGCTCCGTGAGATGCTTCATTCACACACTCAAGAACATGTATTGCTGACCTGTAAACTTCAGCAGGCTTCTTGCAGGTCGCTTACAGAACATGGGGCTTTGCAACCGGGGTTAGAAAAAGGTTACCGTCGCAAAAAAAAAAAAGCAGGACCCAGTTCAGCTGCTTGTTGAAGCGCATCATTGTTTCAGAATCCCGAAGCCTTCAAATTGAACTGACAGCCACTCGATGCGGCCCCTCAAAGGTCTCGCCTTGAGCTTGCTGCTGCAAGGCTTGCTACTTTGGTGTTCAGTTTCTGGGGTTCGAATGATTAAATAGTAGGGCTTGAGGTGCCCAATACTCTCCCTCCCGATCTCTCTAGCATATATATATATATATATATACACACACACAGACGTATATGTATGTTCTATAATCTAAATCTAAATAAATAATGTACGCAATATATATATATATATATGAATGTACGTATATATATATATATACACACACACTCAGCTTAAAGGATATATATATATATATATGTATATGTGTATACAAATTAACGCAATGATTGAACTCAGCTTAAAGGATATATATATATATATGTATATGTGTATACAAATTAACGCAATGATTGAACATATATATCTATATATATACGCACCACACTCAGCCTGGTTCTGGCCGGCCCCCTAGACCTTCGGGTTTGCAAGCTTTTGGATCGACTCCTCGGTGCAGGGTGCTATTACAGCGTCCCGCATCTTAGCCTTCGGTGCTTTTGCCTAAAGGGACTGGGGTTCAGGGTTTGGGTTGAGAGTTCACAGTTTAGGGTTTAGGGGGACCCCTTAGACAAGTTTGGTCCTGATGTTGCTATCTTGGACACCGTCTGGTCGCTAGGATGCAGAAAACCGACGAGCCTTCGCATTCCACATCTGCGAAAGAGGTGTTGGCGGTGCGAAGTTAAGGGCATTGAGCTTGGACTTTCGAGAATGTGAATGGATCTAGGGCTAACCCCTTGGCACCTGGTCTCAACAGCACCATCCTCCTGGCATCCCCTCCTCTCTATCAGACTCCTTGCAGTCTGTATTGAACTTGTGGAATATAACATACCCCCCTACCCCTGTTTTTCCTTGTTGAAGGCCACGTATTATTTTCTTTCAGGAGATGTTGCGACCCCCCACCCCCACCACCCCGGTCCCGGGGCACCTCAGAGATCTTGCGGTAGCAGCCCGGGAGCTGACACCTCAACTTACGGGTGCTGAAGACCCTAAAAACCCAAAAAGGAAAGAGTGGAGGAACGAACGTAAGGACGACACTCAGGGACTATGTGCAGAGACTGTTGTAGGGATCCGCTCTCCCACGCGGTGAGAGGGCTTGCTTCGTGGCGGGATATTTTTAATTAGGGCCTAGGGTTGTAGGGTAGCTTTGCCGAATTATGGTGTATGATTATGCCGAGGCCTTTAGGCTGCAACATTGAGGGTTTAGGGGTTTTGCCAACCCTTGTGGTAATCCTTCTAGCAGATTCTAGCAACCTTAATTCGGTTCGGCTTCAGGGTCTTCGGGCCTAGGGCTCGGGTTAGGGTTCGGATAGCTAGGGTTCCAAAAAAAGTTGCGACCCTGTGCACAACCACCAGAACCCGTGTACTTTTTGTCAAATAAGGGCCCCTTGAGAATGTTTTGTATGAGGGAATGTATGTATCCGTATATATGTATACACATATATATATATATATATATGATGTATATATATATATACACACATACATACATAACAATAGATTCTAATTGTGCCCTTCAAACAAAGTGAGGTTATGGCAGCAAAGACGTATTCTGGGGGGGCCTGAATACCTGAAACCTGGTTTTGGGGGCATAGCAACTACAGTATGATTGTATATGGAACCCCAAGGATCAGTATCACTCATTGCTAAGAAGTACCCGCGGCCCTAAACTAGAGAATTGTAAGTCCTGAAACCACGACATTCGGTATGAGCTTTCAATACTCGGTTGTTGGATGAACATGCTGGCTTGCTCCCCACCGTTCCTGTTTGGAATACATAAGTCGAGCTTTCACGGAACTTCGAAGTGGAGGTGGTTCTATGCCGTAAGCCCCACTGGAAGTAGCTTCAGGAAGGGGGCTTGCCTGCAAGATTCAACCGTCACATACCGGTTTATGGGCTGCAACTGTGCACAGTAGCCTTTAGACCTTGCACACACATTCTCGATGTTTGCTACCTGAACCCTAACCTCTTTCTGAATCTTGTACCAAAAAAGAGAGGGGCTGCACGAGGTTCTTATTACAATATCAGCCCTCACACGGCTTGAATTATAGGAGGCTTGCGGAACAGTGCGCTATGGTAGGTCAAGGTAATCTGTACCTGCAAGCAACGCCCAGACAATCACGTCCCACGACCAAAAACAAGAGCAACCACGTGCTGCGTGCCTGCTGCTCTCGATTTAGGATGAAGGGTTTAGAGCTTCTGGTCCGCAACCCTACCTCTCGACTATTTTCAAGGATATCACCTACAAGAAGCGGTCACAGCCTGCCGTTTCGTGGGGAACAATAGCCGAGGCACATGAGAGCGGTGCCCAGCGGAGGTGGCCTGGAAAGAGTCAGAGGGATCTGAGCACATAGGAGGTCATGGGTTCAGGGATTAGGCTGAAAGGCCGAAGCTTCAGGTTGTAAGTCCGGTCGTGCGATGACCAGGGTCTACGGTTCAGCTGAGGGTTTCTAGACATGGCTTTGGCTCATGGTTTCAAATGCTTGTCTTTTTTCTCCCGGCTTCTGCGAAATTACAGACTCAGAGAGTCAAAGCGAAGGGTCTCCAATGTCGGTGCAGTAGCTCGCTCAACACAGGGGCACCGACATGAAGGGACCCCTACTTTTCGAAACCAGTGTTAGAATGTCATGGGAACCCCTCAACAGCTCTGCAAAATCCCACAAGCCCAACAACCTTTGATCTGAAGTACTGCAAAGCAGTCCGGCTTCGGGCTGAGGCCCCTACCGAAATCTCCTCCGAAAACACGAAAACACAAAATACCAAGGACCAACACCCACAAGACTGCAAACCCTGAAGCTCAAACTGAAACTCAAACAGCTGAATTCGATTAACGGTAAAAACCAGTCCGCAAAACTTCAATTCCGAAAGCTCTACAAAACGCTAGAAAATCCGCCGAACACATATGAAACCCAAAAGCCCTCGAGCGTCTCTGCGGGGTTGTCTGACCTCGGGGTCGCAGTTGCTGGGAGACTTCACCAGCAACCTCGGCAGTATTTAGGGTGTAGGGTTTGAGGGGGCTTGCAACTTTTGGGTACTGTGGGTATCTAATCGTACATGTCTTCAGGGACGATAATACGGAATTACTGGTAATATCGAGGCCCTGGCACTTGCACTTGCAGGACACAAGAGGGTAGAGATTGGAATTTTGGCCTTTCGGGTGTTAAGGTTGAAGCTTAGGGCCTATGAAGATTTAGGGTGCTCGGAGCTAGGGCGAAACGTGAACTATAATATCTTCTTGATATCACCGCAATGGAAATCATTTCTTTGCGTGCACATATCGCTGCTAGAAGCGTTGGCCATCGTTTCCGGGTTGTCCATATCGTTTATACCAACCCAGCCACGCCAACACCAGATAGTCCAAACCACTGTTTATCAGCTTTCGACCCAAAGATAGGTATTGTTTTGACCCTTCCTGCGGGAATATCTTATATGAGGAACCCCATGAATATAATAAGGCCTTCATTAGAGAATAAGGTACGGCTTCCATGATAAATTTGGAGGCTTGGAAACACCCTGCATCCACCAAACCTATTCCTTCGGCTGATGGACAAAATCCTCGTGGACCCCCGGCAGCTAAACCCCGGTCAGTTCAAGGCTCAAAGATCCAGATTACAGTCTCGATTGTGCTTCAAGAAGAGGTTACCAATCAGGGGTCTTTCACAGGAGCCTGAATAACCAGAATACGGTTTTGGTGTATATTGCAGTATTAATATACCAGAACTCTACGGGATACAATTACAAATTAATCAAGATATAAATTGTAAAACTATAATGTAGCAATGACTTTTGAACATGTAGTATGGTACAACACATACAACATAATACTGACACTATATCTACATTGTAGTATAACTATCCCAAACCCTTGTTAAGGCCCCTGTTTCCTTATTGGCCCGCTGCACTGGGCTGAGGGGCTTGTCTTTGGCGCTCTGGGAAGTGGTCAGCAGATGCTGCAAGCGGCCAACCTGACGGGAGCCAATCTTCAAGAACAGAGACCCGAAGCTAAGTTCTGGTTGTACAGGACGCAGATTGGGATGTTTCACGTCAGGCTTGAGAAACCTTCTGTGGGATAGCCTCAACTTGCTAGTGGTGCCTGTCCACTGCACTCCTGAACCACCAATATACAAATTCGGAACCCACAGCTTGGGCGTCGGTTTTCAAGATTCAGGGCGCCGTCTACCTCGAAGATGTACATCCTAGACACCTGGATCAACATGATCTCCTCACGTTGCTCATCGCACATGCTTTGCAGGCTTGCTCCTGGTTCAAAGAATGGCTATCATGGGGAGGTGCAGGTCCAAACCGGCATCAGTTTCGGGGTTGACGTGCTTAGGATGCAACCTTTGGGGTGGAATTGGGGCCCGCTGCAGTGCGGATTCCACACAAACATACACCCTTTGGAATTTGGAACCTTATCGTTCGAAACCAAAGGCGGGCCAAGGCCATGTTGGGGCACTTTAGCTCCAGAGCCTTTCGAGCCCCCGCACCGGATTCATGTCCGAGGTGGGGTCAAACAGGGTCTTTGTTTTGAGGAGTTTAGGGGGAGGGCTTAGGGTTTACATAGAGCCTATGTTTTACGCTCAGGAATTCGTGCTTCGAGCTGGGGTTTGCAAATCACGGCCGGGTTGTGGGCGGGGACACATTATCACGGTGACTGTTGCTCAGCCTCCTGTGGGCACTGCCAAAGTTACTTTGCTGTCACGACTACCCATGCTCCTGACACGTTTGTATGCAACTGAATGATGTTGCTGAACAGACTGTTGACCATGACGATCACACTGGCCACAATGATTGGTAACATTGGAATTCTTCCTTGTTCGACTGCATAGGGTTTGGATTATTGCGTAATGTCAGCGTTGCAGAGCGGCACTGCCAACTAAAAGCTTTTAGATGCAAACCTCAGCTGCTGTTCAGGAGGCTCAACATGTCATTATTGAAAGCACCGAAGTCGCAAACAGCGACAGCCAGCAGCTGCTGTTCAGCTTCTGCATAGGTGCGCTTGGGATCGTCGTCAACCAACCACAGCATCTTCAGCTGCCAGACAAGTCTTTCCCTGTCTTGGTCGGTGACCTCACGGTCGATCAGCAGCTCGACCGTTAGGGACACCCACTTCTGACACTGAGGCTTGCTCAGCGAGCGTATTATCTTCTCAAGTATTCTCGTGCAAGAACATACGTGTTTCAACATGGCGCGTATGTTGGACCTGACCAACTCTTCCATGCGTGCGAGCATACCCTCTGCAATCATTTGCGCCACGAAAGGGAGGGCATCACTCGCGTGATTGTGCGCAATGCAGTGGGCGGCAGCAGCAATGGAGGAATCTGCACTCCAGCAGTGTCGCAGCACACATTGCAGGTTCTTGCCGACCGTGCGGCGAACATAGCTTTCGCTGAAGTGCGTAAAGGTCTTGGACGCCAGGGCCAGGCACCACAATCGACACTCACACAGCTTCTGCTGCTCGGCATCGCCTTCAAAGGCTGACTCATTTGACACATTCGGGTTGACACCGAATAGCTCTAACTGTTCTGCGAAAGCGAGAATTGCAGCTGGCCCGTCCATGCTGCCCATCTCGGCCAGGTGTGCTGTCAAGGCCTCCGGGCTTCTCGTTCGTCGCGAAACCAGGCGCCAGCTCAGCAAGTCCTGCACGCCCAGGTACGGCAACAGGTTTGCCACATGGAGGTCGGAGGGGGTGCATTCCCCAGCGCCGACGAGGTCACCGTCTTTGAGCTCCGTGGGCAACCGTCGGCCCTCGATGCCAAGGGGCTGAGCGGCATCCTTGGGCTCGGCCAAGGCCTGCCCATCACCACGTGGCCGCTGTGCTCCTTCGTCTTGGGCATCCGACGCGGATGCGGGCGACTCATCGCCTCTCCCGCCCTGTGGGTCGCTGTCGAAACCTTCGCTGATCCGAACTTCCTTTGGCGGCTCCTTGGATGGAGCTTCCTGGCACTCTGCAGCGACACTCTCAGGCACCTCGCAGCTATCACTGCGCGGGGGGCAAATCGACAGGTCTGGGCCTAGCCACATCGCAGCAGGAGTTGAAGGTGCCACGGTGTCCTCTGACACGGGAGAGCCGGCGCCCTCCGTTGCCACGGTCTCCTCCGATGCGTCATGGACCAGTATCCACTCAGCATCAAGGCTTTCTTCGCTGTCGCTGCCAGGGCTCCGAGTGTCGGTGCTTTCCATGTCGCAGTCAGGCTTCAAGAGCTTGTTCACAAGATTCGAGAACAGCTTCTGGTCCTCGAGCCGCTGCTGTTGCAGACCGAGGATCAGGTTCTGCTGCAGACAAAGCTGTTGATTGGCCTGTGCCAACTGTGTGCAGACTGCGTTCAGCTGGTGCCAGAGCAGGGCGACTTGGACGTCCTGCTGCAGGTACCACACGGGGCCCTCGCTGGGCCATGCTGGTCTGTCAACCATGGCTCGGCTACAGGAGCAGATTTCTCAATGTCTTGGGCCTGTCAACTAAGCCCACCCTAGGAATTCGGCATTTGTTGGTTTGAGGGGGAGTCTTTACTCATTATGGATCGGACCTTGTCGGTAGTTCAGTCTCCAAGCCCATAGAAAACGTGCTGTACCCTCAGAGCCCTAAACCGTCTCTCACTCTTTCCCTCCCACTTGCCGCCTCTTCCGTGAGGACGGAGGAAATGGCCCCCTGCGTGTGGCCAAGGCCTCGTGTAAAAAAACAGCAGCAAACACAATAATCATAGTAACCATGAGGATGATCACAACCGTGATAAAGATAATCACAACAAGAACAACAGTACTGTTACAATGAGAATAACAAGAAGCTGAATAGTAAGAATAGCAATGATAGTAACATATACACAGTAAGAATAGCAATAAACGAAACAGTTGTCTACGTTGGAGTGCCAACTGCCCAGCGGCAGCCGGCGGGTTTCAATCCAGACGGATCCCGACGACGACAATGATGCCGTCCATGATGAAGACAATGCTGATGCTCATGGTCAAGCCGGAGGGACGACATCGACGGTGCAAAGACTTGATCCTGGCCATGATTGCGATATGGTGCAGAGTCAGAAATTGATCCACCCTAGCTAACCTGTTTCGGGTGCAAAGCGGCACCCAAAAGATGCTGACAACTGCTTGGTACCGATCGCTTGAGCTTGTGTTGTGGTGTCGTGCTCAGAAGTGAGATTTTGCCGGATGGAGTCTTGCTTGGCTCGTTTTGGGTTCGGCCTTCCGAGAGCAAACGGGCAAGCTGGAGCGCCTTATCTGTAGAAGGGGGTTAGTAGCTGGTAAACAACTAACCAACCAGCCGGTGTGTCTCTAGAATCTTGAATCCTATCGAACCATCTGTCAGAACAGCTTGGTGTCTGCAAAATACTACAAATCCATGGGAACAACCAAACATGCAAAAAGATCACCAAGCCAGGGCTCTACACACCAAACTCAAAAAACCTGAGCTCGTCACCGTCCAAATTCCAGAGGCTTGCCCATTCAGAGGACACCTGCAACGGGGTTGCAAGATCTCCTATATGTTTGAACGGCTCTATAAGGGTTCTAGGCTTTAGTGATCAAGTCTTCGGAGCCCGTAACCCAAGACGAGAGCATGAAAGCCCGGGGCATAAATCCTTGAGCTGCACGTTCGGTCTTCACCACGAACCTACAGTGTATTCTGAAGCCAAACAGAACAGTGTGCAAGACAACAGATGTGGCTCGAAACTTAAGCTTAAAGCAGTTTAGGGTTGAGGTTTAAAGGCTATAAGCTCGAAATCCCTGAAATTTGTCAAGACGTGTGACACCTGAACAACATCACAGAGGAGAACAGTCAGCTTTGAAGAAACGAACGAGTCCGACGAACGTGCCCCATACGGCACATACGGTAGATCGCCCACTGTCCGGAAACATTCAGAAGCCGTACGCATGAACTGAGTAGCAAAGATTCAACACGGCGTCTGTAATACATGTACTAACATTGACTTCACACCCCCCATACCAGACTTGCTCAAAATCGTTTGCACAGTTCCAAACTCGACAGCTGCCGACTCGGGATTGCACCAAGTGATCGAGATCAGCCAGCGCCCCTTGCGCGTCCTGTGGCGCAGGCTCGGATTCTAACTCTCCCGGAACTCCAACAGCACGTGAACCACGCGATCTAGGAATCCCAGATTGGCCTCCGCTTACCGAGCTTGTGTGTAGGGTCGAGGGAATATCCACTAGGATGGCCAAAGCTTGAGTGATCATGGGTTCAGAACGGCATTCAAGACCCCTGCGCAGCCTCAAACTTAAATCCTCATCCCCAAGCCTTACCGCCTCAAGCTTCGCCCTAAACTCGGAAAGCCGCGAAACCCTACAACCAGCACATCACAAACTATTCGGGAACCCTACTAGAACCCTATACGTACCCCTTATAGGGATCCCAAAAAGCCCCTGCTGTTCGCCCTAAACCCAAAGCAAACCTCCCAGGCCGGCCTGCATCGTCTGCTGGATCCTGCTCAACTCGACCTTCCTGAGCTTCGGGCAGATCAGCTCTGGGCTTTTGTTCAAGGCTCGTTGTAGTGTTCCTTTTAGGGTTTTCTTGAAACGGTGCTTCATGGAAGTTTACCAGGGTTGAGGATTCGATGTAAGGGTCTGCACACTTACGTATTGAAAGTTTTTCTCGAGTCCCGACATAAGCATACTCTGATATCATGTACACCAGAAGCCCTGGATATGGAGGCTTCTAGGACCTGGGTTTCCGTCCGAGGGTGTAGGGTTTGTTGCCGACTTTGGGTCTATGGAATGCGGGATTTGGACGGCGAATACTTGAGGTCTGTGCAAGGCAGTGTGAGCCACTGATGAACCTCGAAGAAAAACCTTCTTAAGTCTAAACGTCGTGAACCTTAAACACTAACCCAAATTCAACCCCAGACATCCTTTGAGGGCCCAGCAAGCCCGCGCACTGCGAGCTGCCGCTTTCGAGGCTTGCAGCCTCACCTGGGGATGAGGAGGCTACAGGCTCGGAGTTCGGATTGAGTGTACGGGGCTTAAGATACAGAACAGGGCTTCTGGTGTTACCTTAAGGAATAGAACTATAAGATAGGTGGAGATTTGCTTCTTTCCTCTTTTTGGGACAGTTTCCTTTTTGGTCTGGACGGGGTGTGAGGGCATGCTGCGCCGGGGTTGGGGGAGGGGGGGCGCATAGGCAATCGAAGTCTACAGTCCCATCAGCCTGTTCATGCACGTCGCTTGACTAGACAGCTCCCAGAACCAACCAAAACTCAAAAGACTCCTTGCATCCCACCCAGGGATCAAGCGGCTTAATACGCTGGATTACCTGCCACAAGTCTTTACGTACATCTGGACTTCGAAGCGGTAAACAAGTGGAAAACCGCACTTTAGCCGGCGCAACATAAAATATTACATGAAGCTAGATTGGATGAGCTTAGGTTAGATTAGATTTAGAATAGTCATAATATACTAGTTCATACTCTTTGTACTGCGTTATTTCAGGTTTCTATTTGGGATATCCATGATATCTTAATATCCCTAGTTCATATTGATTCATATTCTTCTGTACTGATTCTATCTAATGCTGAAATGTGGGATAATAATGACTTCTCGGCTAGGAATACTATATGAGTCGATGAATGTTTGTTGATGCTGTATTAACTTATTTTGCTATGATGTTAAAGGACAGCACATCATGTCCATGTATTTCTGTTATATATTGATATCCTATTGTATTTTATTGCGTTGTAGCATAGCATACTGTAGTCTTTATGCTATACAAGTACATCATATCATACTGCAGATTTTAGGGCTCTTGGGCTTGGGGCCCTTAACATTGGGTTTAAGAGTCTAGTGCGTAGGGAGCTCAGAAGGAAAAGCTTTGGAGGCTCCTCCTGGAAAGCCTGAAACACAACACTTTACTTCACCTCAGAGTTCCTTTTCGCTAGGTTAAGGCTCGGGTTCAGGGTTCAGTCAAACTGTCGTTTGAGGCTTTGGATTTGGGGCTTAGGGCTAAGAGTTCACAATCTCGACAACTAACAACAAAAACCTCTTCAAGTCCGACACCTGAAAGTTCCCCAACACCCACAGGCTCCTCTGCTGACAAGAACCCTAATCCCAAACTGCAACACTTCTCCAAGCCTAAGCCCTAAACCCTCCTAACCCGGACCCTGAACCACACCCAAGATAAAGGACCCTAACATAAACCCTTCGGCATGCTGGGATTCTGAACATAGCGACCTCCTACAAGAGATCAATCGTTTTGGAAACCCTAAAGGCTAAAGTCCTCTTCCCAACCCTAAGCTTCCCTAAACTCCAGACCTTAAACCCAAAACCACAAAAACACCGAACCCCACATCCGAAGACCCTAAATTGCCTGCAAAATTGAAGAGGAACCCCTTAACAGAACCCAGCCTTGGGCGGGTCTCTCTGCGGCGACGGACGGGGAAGCCAGGACAGAGAAGACCCACACCACAAGGAGCCTAAGGTTTTAGGCTGTAGAGTTCAAGGGTTTGGGGCTTTAGGGCTTCAGGGCTTTAGGGTTTCAAATGACCATAAAGAGGTTTTGGATCAGGCTTTCATTAGGACTCAAGGTCCAGGGCGCTTTAAACAGGGCCGCCTTCAACAGCTTGATAAGGGTTTGCATTTGGGCCAAGGGGGGATTTTGTAAGGCTGTGTATATCATGGTTCGAAGGGTTCTTCTAAGGATTTGGGGTTCTCTTTTTTGCGGCGGCATTTGTAAGGGTTTGTTTATCAAGGCTTGGGGTTTAGGGTTTGAGAGCGTTCTGCAGGGCCTTATACAGCATTCACAAGTGTCTACGGTTAAGGAATTCTGTATAGGGCTTGAGAGGGGTTGCAGGGCTTTGTAAGCGGCTGAAATTCAGGACTTCAGGTCATGTTTAATATCAGCGTTTCGGGTGTGAGGTTGACAGTGTAACTCCGTGAACACCCCATGAAATCATGAAACCCTGAAAACCCAACAAGGCGCTTGAAAACCTGATGAAGCCGAATCAAGGGAAGGACATCCGCCATCAAGACCCGGACTCAATTTCTGGATAAATCCAAACTGGTCCATCGTGCCCAGGCGCATGCTGGCATCTCTACATGGAGCAGCCCCCAGGCGGCCCCAGATCTGAGAATGAATGCGCATGTTGGGGCTTTTCTTTGCTTTAGTAGATGGGGCTCGATATACCAGGGGTATTAAAGCGGCTTCAAGACTTCTAAAAAGAGATTCGCAAGGGTTTCTGCAAAGGTCTCTTAGTCCTACGGGGCTACTATGATGGCTTCTATGAAGGTTCCCGTAAAGACTTCCGGGTTTCCCCAAGGCCATTCTCAACGACGCTCCAGTATCTAAGCGTGAAGAAGAACCGAGCAAGTAATGTCTGTCCCTTCCCGAAATAGCGTGGACATCTTTGGATTTTTCATGGGTAACCGGGGGATCAGGGACCTAGTAAGCATTGAGCGGGGTTTGAGAATCATCGAATCTTTTTGAGTCTGGCACCCAAGCTCTCAAGCCAGCACGGCCTGAACAACTTCTGTACTACAGCACCTACGCATGGGACACGTCTCTTGATTCCAAACGACGCGGCAGGAAAATGAGACCCAGAAGCGTCAAATCCAAATTTACCTGAGCCTACTTCATACACCCTGAGCCAGAAAACATTGGATTCTTCCCCCAAACCCCCAAACCTCCAATTCCCAAGTTGGCCTCGATCGAGGAGCAATAGTTAGGTATGTACCAGGCGACAGGAAATCTGATCGGAGCCCAAAGCAACGGTAGACGTTGGAGTCCGCAGACTACGGCGCAAGAGAACCACTGCAGAAATAGACACCCTAAACCCAAAGCCCTAAATGGCCACACCCTAAGCTCTGAACCTTAGGATCAATAATGTACACGCCTTATTGTAGATCCGTTGTCAATAGCCCTTCAATTAAGACGGGATGATTCTAAGGAAAACGAGTTTAGTAATCAGGCGTCTAGATTGCACTGTCATGCAGGCTAGCGGCTAGCCTGATCTACGCAATACGTGCCTGTTCGATTTGGTGTTGCTGCAGTCTTTGAGCTTTGGGGTGGCTTTCAGAAAACAAGGGACTCTGATATGGTCCCCGAGTAATGGGATTCACTATGAAGGACCCCTCAACATAGGATTCTAACTACAAGAGCCCCGATAAAGTAATCCAGGGACTTGGTTCAGAGACCCCTTGGAAGTGAATATGGATCCTAGTCTCGTGGTAATTCAGAGCCAGAAATGCATCATCTGCCTCCTGCATTATCAAACACCAAGTAGAACAGACAGCAGCGGAACATTCCCGAACAAGGACGCGCGCAAAGTATGCGTAATATAGGGGTCTGAGCCCTTCCCGACTCAGTGGCTCCAGGGCGCGAGGAGACGCCGGTGCTCCAACGTTATGAATTCCACCACACCGACGGGAACACCCTAAGCCCCCCACCCGCTACAGTGAACCCCAGAAAGTCGGGACACGGATTTAGGACGATTAATGCTGGAATTCTCTATGTTTTACCTTAAGGGCATCAGGATAATGATGGGGGTCAGGATCCTGAACCCTAAACCTCAAACCTCGACAAAGCCCGTCGCGACCTAATAATATAGTCGCCTTAACAAGTGACAAAGATGTTGGTGTGGATTCTTTTTTCATTTTATAGGGACACTAAGGGTACACTCACACACATGGTTCCAACTAATGTACTGTATGACAAGGGTGCGCCTTTTTTGCCTCCCGCAGACGCCCCTCATCAGGTCGCCAGTCGATCCCTACACCCCAAAGACCCAAAGAAGCCGGTTTAGGGTTATTTTGTTTTGGGTTTGGAGTTTAGGGTTCATGGTTTAGGGGAATAGACGTCAGATCCTGAAAGACCTCCGCAAAACAAGACACCGACCTACCCTTCAAGCACCCTGATCATAACCTTAGTTCCTCAACCCTGCACAACCCTACCTTAAATCGTTTACAGAGCATACACATTAACCTCTAGCTGTAAGCCCGAGGAACATGGCTAGGCACGTCGAGCTCAAGCGCGAGGTCTCGCGATCGCGGGCCCGGGAAGAGGAAGCCCGAATCTCGTAAGAACACAACCTTTAAGTTTGGGGATAGGGGTTTCGGCATGCTTGGTTTAGAAGCGCCTCAGTGTCTTGTAAAGACTTCTATCTATAGGGTATGATTTCAAAACTTCGGCTATCAAAGGGTTATTTGAGGCGTGGGTATCTTGGTCACAATACCCTACGAAAATGTAGGTTACGCAACCGTCAAAGGCTGCAGCCTGGCTTAGCGAATGATTCTCACAGAACATACCCCTCCAAATCCTATAGTAGTCATTACTATCGCAATCCATCGCACACTATACCCTGAGAGTCATTACAGCAGCCAGCCCGAAACTCTAGCTTCGGTCATTATAGTGCAACGAACCCGACGCCCTAAATCCTAAAACCTAGACTCCCTGGACCCTACCTGAACCCTGACTAACCTACTTTTTTAGGGCTCCTTAGTATGATCATCATGATGATTTCCTTCTACCTTATAAAAGGTGTAAAAAGAGGTAGGTTCTTTGGGGTTGAGATACTCAGTTGAGCGTGATGCTGCTGCAGCGGCGAAGCTTCGAAGCTCTAAAGTGTCCATCGCTCGGGGCTGGGACCTCCGTCGTGCGCCAGAAGCGGCACATAGGCATCAAAGATTTTAACAAAAACCTGCAAAACTCTGGAAGCCTAAAGCCCTGAACCCTAAGCCCTAAAACCCTAAAGCCCGAAAGCCTTAACGTCCCAAAACCCCAAAACATCCTAAAACCCTAAAATCTCAGACCTGATGGACCTGAAAGTCCTAAGCCCGAAACCCTCATTACCGGAGATAGCCTGGGATCCTGGGTCTATCATCCCGTGGGGCTTTGGCTCTTGGGGCGTAGGGTTATGAGTGCCTTAAGATTTTTAGAAGTTTTTTGGGTTTAGGGATTGTAAGGCTTTTGGGGTTGGCTTTGTGGGGTTGGGGCCTCGACTTACAGCTTTCCTTTGGCTTGAGAGGCATTGTTTCTGTGGGCTTGCGGCTGTGAGTTTCGTCATGAATGCTACGGTTTAGGATTTGGGATGCTAAAGAAGAAGGGTACGAGTTAACAAGTCCAGAGTTTTTGATGGTCTAAAGGGAGCAGCTCCAACGCAGTCAATATGGGCGTGAGCACCTGATGAAGACTGCGCCAACGTAATCCGGATTCTTGCAGCAAGATGTATGTGAGATTTACTTTGAATACTCTGAGTTCGCCTCCCGACCTCGCAAAAGTACCAGCACTAGTAGTGGCGGTGCTAGAATGGTACGGGCCAGCCTCGGAAGCCCTAAGCACCAAGCAGCAGTCGCGGTCGGCAGCGCAGACAATCATCGGAAGGATCACGGGGTTTGGGGTTTAGGATGGTGAAGGGCTAAGCATCACTTGTCGCCGTCATCACAAGTCAACCCAATAAGACGAAGCGTCCGGCTGAAGACCCTCTAAACCACAGGATAGACCCCAGGATGCATACATACTAAGCCCTCTGGGAAGCCCCTGCAAGCCAAAGCCTCAGAGGAGGTCTCCTTCAGCCGAGCACTCATTACTAATTCATGCAACCATCACCACGGCGCAAGGCCATGATGACGATCCCACCCAGGTCGCAAGGGGTAGGGTTCATCTAGTATATACGTCGTAGTTCAAGATGCCTTTCTTTGTCAATATTATGTAGAATAACAGTACTGGAGTAAGACACACCTGATATTTGAGGTTTGCCTCGCAGGCTTAGGGTAGGAGTTTACAAGCGGGTTTACCCTGCCTCCATAGCCTCCTGGAAGATTCTAATACTAATTATTCAGAGGATTTGCGGCTGACGGTTGTGGAGCTTCGGAGATTGGCAATTGAGGCTTTCCTCTTTCTTACAGTGTTTCAGGAATTTTGACTTCATTCGGGTTCTAGGCTTTTTCAGATTAGGGTTAAGGGTGTGGGGTTAAGCTATGCGGCTGTAGGACTGTAGGATCGACGCTTTACATGTCTATCGGAGGATTCGACCATGACACCCCATGATTCCTCCGTGTAGGATTGCCCTGGCAGCCCACCTAGGGACCTACTAGCAGGGGAAACCTGCAAACACATGAGCAAACACATCAGTTCCCGATGTGAGACCTTCTTGGCATGCCCTTTCCTTCTTCAACCCATGACCCTGAAAGAAAAACACTCTTTGAGGTTAGTATCAGCATGGAGCAGCTAGCATCCAACCGTCCAACGGTACTTCCTTACACAGCTTTCCCGAGCATGGAACAGGCTTCATACCTGACGGTGTTATAGGGTTTGTTGCAGGGTTTCAAACGGCTCCTGATGCTTTGTAGGGCTTCAGTGGCTATTCTGCCTAGGGCTTCTGGGGTTTCATGGGGTTTACACAAGGGTTACAAGGGCCTCATGCAGCTTTTATAGTGGATGCAATCGCAGCCGACCCAGGCGATTTGCGCATCGCGGAATGGCTCTGTTGGCCGCCGGCGAGCTGAATCGCAGAAGGAACTGAAACCCCTTCCAGCATTCATGCAGGGGGCTTGATGTTGAGGGTTTCGGTGTAAACATGTATAGCCTGACCCTGACCTGCTTGTCTGAACCCGAAGTAGCCAAAGCGAAACTTTTTTTGAGGTAGTAGGTATAATTGGTAAGATGGCCTCTGATGTACGCAACTCTGCATGTGTGTGTGTGTATATATATATATATATGCGTTGTCTGTCTGTCTGCCTGCCTGCCTGCCTGCCTGCCTGCCTGTCTCTGTATGCATGCATGCATGTATATTCATCTATGTATGTGCGTATGTATGCGTGTATATGCGTGTATATATATATATATAGACTCAGAGACATCGATTTCTCCTTGTCAATCCGCTACTTAAGCCGGGCAGCACTGCTCATCGTTTGAACCCTAAAGTTTTAAACCCTCAGCCCTAAGCCCTTCTATGTTCGAACCCCTAAACCCTCCTATTTCCTAAACCCTCAGCCCCTGAGCCCTAAACCCTACAACTTTCAGCAACTCCCACTTCGCCGCCATCCCGCCGGGAACGAAGACTCCGATGCTTTAGATGGTGGGCCGCGAATGCCCTGGACCAGGGCTCTGAGCGACTTCGGGTTTGGGGTTTAGCAAAACCCGGATCTCTTTGAGCCCGAATTAGTCTAGAGTAAGGGCTTAGGGTGTTTGAGGGTGCTACGAGGGCATGTTTACAGGTAAGCTTGAAGGGGCTTCGAAAGCACAAACCCTTGTAAGACTTGCATTTGAACGTGTCTGAAGGTCTTATCAAGTCTCCATGGCATGTCGAATCTCCCCAAAAAAGACCGCAGGGACCTCAACAAATAGAGCTTGACTTTGCACCAAACGAGTTTGCTTCGAAATGGGTCAAGTCCGAGTTCCAAACGGGGGCAAAGGGCAACATAGGGCCTTAAAATGGGGAATCGTATGACATAACAAAGAAGTCTAAGTTTCGGGCTGCTGTTGCCATGTCGAATACGTTTATTGATGCGAGCTGACAACTCAAGTAGTCCCAAAATCGCCTGAGCAGCATCGAAATTCGAATCACAACATCACACTCATCCCAAAACCCTAAACACTGAAGGACGCACTGGTCCTATGGACTCTGTTGAAATAGGAGACTAGGGTTGAGGGTTCGGGTTTTTATGACTGGTAAGGCAGTAGGGGTTTCCTGTACTCAGCTGGTTTCGCTGTGTAAGGGCTTTCGGGCACAGGGTCATTGAGTCATGACATGCTTTCGATTCCCTCCAGAACCGGCAATCACGGTACAGAAACAAGTGTACCAGAATTTCCTTCTACAGTTTTGTGGATTCATGGCAGGTTGACTTCGGATTCTTGGTATACCTCGCGAGGCTTGGGGCTACTATGGCTCGAAGATGCATCGCCCTGTGAAGGCTTGTAGAATCCGATACCGCCAAAACCTGAGTCCGAAACCTAGTTCTAACATGTCTAGCAAAAGCCCTAAACGAAGTACGCAAGGGCAAACCTCTGCCCGAAGAGCGGAAACCCAACAATTGAACTCAACCTCTGAAATGCTATCAGCTGACCCGTCCCAGACCTTCATTCCACTTGAAACTCTTGAAGTTGAAACAGATCACTTCGCCGCCTAGGACAGAAAGGCGTCGGGCTCAAGGAAGGTTCAAACACGGCTGATGGAAGTTCACTTTGAAGTGTGCTATTCGAAGTCTACTTACTCGGCTTCTGCGAGGCTTTTAAGCGCGGCTTTGGCAATCTAAATCTAAGCTGCATCTACGGTCAAAATGCTGATGGAGGGTTTGGGGTCCTGTACGTGGGGCCTCGGATCGGCTTATCGAGACCCGTCTAAGCTTCAAACTTGTGGGTTGTGCCCGACTCCAAGACCCTCTACAACGTCCCATGCCTTACACCACGGACGCGCAGCCGGGGCGGAGCGGGGCGGGGGGGGGGGGTAGGTGTAGGGCTTACGGCAACACTGTGGATCGACATGAAACTTTGGATTTTTTTTTGAAACATTGAAACATATTCATGTCCACAACACACGGCGACTCCAGAAGCCCACGGAATACGCAACGCAACCTACCACGGGCTTGGGGATTCATCATGCCGTCATGATGTCCGGGGCATGGGGGATTCCCTCGGGCTCCTATGTACAGAGGTACTTCCTCAAGTTGGGCCTGGCACTGCTCGAGATGCCAGACTCCGGTTTGTGGGTTCAGAGTGTAAGCTCGAGGGTTTCAGGCGCATTGGGGTTCCTTGTCGAGGGTCTCGGCATCACCTCTGAAAAAACAGTTTTGGGCCAAATTTCTGGGACCTTAAGGCTTAAGCCTTAAGTCCGAGCACGAAGCCCAAAACCCCCACAAAATTTGGATTGTAGCGTTTCGATTTTCGCGCTCAGTCAGACAGTTAAACCTCTAGAGCTTAGAGTTTACGACCGTTTTCAGCTGGAAGATTCTCGGCCCCTGAACCCCCCTAACCCCCAACCTGAAACCGAAACCCTAAACCCCCAACTCCAGGGTTTGGGGCTTCGGGCTGGTATGGTTAAGGGATGTTCAGGGCTTCGGGTACCTGGACCCGAGTTGTAGTGTTCTTGGAATAACACGCTTCAAACCCGAAACCTCTTGACCTTACATTAAACGCCCTGGAAAAACCATTAACCTGATTATAAAAACCTTATAGAACTCCTTCCTGAACCCTCACAGAATCCTTGTACTGCCCCATAGAGTAACCTTGTAAGCCCCTGCTCACGCAGCTGTGGACTCCGGCGGGTACGGCTTTGGCAGGCGCCTTTTTCACACCTGAGCTCCGGGCTTCGGCTTCGGGCTCAGAATCATTGGTTGTGGAAATAAGCGCCATAGTAGTAACAGGCGTAATGATAGCAGCAACAGCATACAGTATAGCCACCGCAGGAGGAGGAATAACAGTCATGATACCTGTTTTACCCACTGTGCTCACGTCGCCACACGAGCATCCGGAGCGTCAAAGCATGCTGGAAATCAAAAGCGAAGGAAGGACAGACCAATCAGGAATGATTGAGGAAGTAAGCTCTCTTTCGGAAACTTTGGAGCAACTTTGTCACTGAGACGCTGCACAAAGCACCAAATGGCATGAGGATGGCCGAAGCAGCGCAGGCATGTCAAGCCACAGTTGCTGCCCGACCCACCCCAAGAGTCTTGAAGGTATTAAGCCCAGTGACGGCCTGTGCTTTACAGCCATGCAGTTTGAGAAAGTGCAGCATCACATCTCTGAATCTGCGTACGGCTTTGCCGAGGGAATAACAGTAATGGTATGCAGTTTGAGAAAGAGCAGCATCACATCTCTGAATCTGCGTACGGCTTTGCCGAGGGAATAACAGTAATGATAACAACAATGGTAAGCACGGCAATAATCATGCCAGCGGTATCAATAGTAGCATAGCAAAAAATAACATGAATATACTGTAGTATGAGTGAAAGCAACAAAAAACCTGTGCTAAAGACTAGCAATAACAGCAGTAGCACAGAAAAACAATGGCTAGGGGTATCCCATACTAGACTAGACTATCGTAAATATAACGCAGCATCATGTACCACGCCTGCCCCGGGAGAGGCTGGGCGCATCTTCGGCTGCTTGGCGATCTCAGCGGCAGTGCCTCATACGAATTACGGTTTGTTAGACTTAGACGTAGATCTTTCGAGGGACTTCATAGTCGTGTTTATTCGACTGAGTTTTCGCGTGGAGCTCTTATCGTTTAGGAAAGGGAAGTTGCGGAGCTTGACGCTTGCATGTATACAGTGTTGTCTTGCTCAATCTGGGACAAAAGATTTTGGGCGAAGAGAAGCCGATGTTCCAGGCTTTATCTGCTAATTCTTGCTGTTCTGGCTGAGGCTAGGAAATGAGCTTTGGGACATAGCAGAACCCCAGGCTCAAGGCCCAAGGCCCCAAACAAGCTGAAAACTTCCGGAAGCCAGGACACTCTTTCAGGGCACGTAGCCCCTAATAGCAAGTGATTGAGATTCAGTGTCCAGTAGGTGCAAAGTCTAGGAGCATGTAAGCTTTGTTTTCCTCGCAGCCGAAGGACAAGGATCGCCAGGGTCTCCATAATAAGGAGAGCATGGCACCATAATGTCTTGCAAACCCGCTAGTCGAAGATGCCGCAACTCAATCTTGACAAACCGCTAAAGCCAGATCGGAATGTCGAATGGCCTGCAAAAACTTATGAAAATCCCAACCTCAAAACTTGAAAGCGAAACTCGCAAGCCTCCATCCCTAAATCCGCAACCCTCAAACCTCACGCCAACATGTCGGTTTCGGCCGCCGCTTTTTGCGAACAGCGGAGACTTGGCCCCAGACGCGGACTGGAGGAAGCCGGTTTGGCAGCGGCCTGCACAGGACTTGGTTAAAGTTTAGAATGTAGGCTTTAGGGATTAGGCTTGAGGGTTTAGGGTTTATAGGGTTTGGTCCACTGCTTGGGCTTTAGGCTTTCACGCGTAATTTTTCCAAAACCCTGCTTGGAGGATTGGCGGAGGTGAAGGGCGTAACCCGGATTAAAGCTTAGTAACTTAGGGCCGGGCGTTTGTTCGAGCTTCAGAGAAAAAGTGGACCCCGTGCATTGCTGCCGACCGAAAACCGGGAACCTTCAACCCTGCTTTGGCAGCCCACAGACAGCTATGCTATGAATAAGCCGCGAGCGCAGTCAAACTGTGTGGTGAGCCCCATGTTAATGTACTCAGAACCTGATTTCTACTTGCCCTTGAACCTTGCCCCGCAACTCTACGTACGACAAACAAATGTCGAGCACGAGGTCTTGTAGTTTATGCTGCAAGTGTGAGCTAAGCCTTTTGGGGCAGGGGGGCGGAATATTCCATCATGTGCTTACTACGTGGGCCGCGTTTTGGGGGAGCTAATTCTTCCGGCTCGGCCAGAATAAACAACAGGAAGCTGCGAGTAATTTAAACTAAAATTTAAACCCCCCCTAAAACCCTGAAGCCCTACAGCCTTACACCCTAAAAGCCAACCCTGAAGCCCAGGAAAGACCACAGATCCTGAACTCTTCCTTAAATGCGCAATAGTAACCCTGAATGCGCAAGCCCTAGCCTCGAAATAACCTTGAGCTCTTGGGGCTTTCTTGAACTGTTTCCCACATTGACGGCTCTTACAATATGGATCCTACTAACAATGGTCGATGTAGTATATAAAGTATAAAGTATATGCATGTATGTTGTATATATTATGTGGTATGTAGTTTAGAGTACATAATACACACATAGAGTATATAGCGCACGGTAAATATATACATACATACATACATACATACATACATACATACATACATACATACATACATACATACATACATATATATATATATATAGCTACTTATTTATTTATGCATAGCAGGTACATTCTATGAACTATATGCTGTATACTGCATTTAGGGCGGCCTATATTAGGATCCCTTGTCCTCCGAAACTCTCACTGATATGAGGCCCGTGCAGCGGTCACTGGCGACTTTGGGGCCGTCGCGGCCTGTTTCCCACCCCGCCAATCCGGAGCCCCAAACCCAAAATCTGATAAAGCTTGTAAGGGCTTCCAAGGGCTGTTCTGACTGCTGTCTCTACTAAAGAAGTGGAATGGCATTGCTAAGCCTAGTGGATACGCGCAGGTTGCGATGTGGCCTTATCGGAGCATGCAGTATTAGGGTTTTCCAGCGATAATATCTGCCTGTGCTTCACGTGCCTCGCATGATGTGGTGAGACGCCTTCGCGCCGTTCGGTGAAGGGGCATCGTGCAAGTAGGCTCACCGACCACCGGAAACCTGTACCAAACCTGAAACAGCAGACCCTAAACCCTCCACCCTATCCGCGAACAAGCAATCGTTAACCTCGTCTCCCTCGCCACTGAGCTCCATGGCTCAAAAGAAGCCAAGCTGTGGAACAGTATGGAACCCTGATGAAATCCTTACTAGAAGGGCCCTCCGAGGACCCTGACGCACGTACACACACACACACATGCACACACACACACACACCCACCCACACACACTCCCTAGAAGCTGATACGTTAGCAACTCCGCTACCTTCTACGGCCTCGTGACGGCTTGATACATTCCTATATGGTTTGCGAGCTTAAGTTACATAGTGCATTGCGCTTAAGGCCGTCCTTATGCAGCTATGTATCTACAGTAAGTCTCGTCCGACTGGGGTGCCCGACTGAGCTCGTAGCCGTGGGACCTCAAGAAGGCAGTTCGAGTTCGTTTTGGTTGCGTGTACGGTCTTAGGGCTGAGAGTTGAGAGGTAGGGCTTAAGGTTAGATTCGGGGTAGAGTGTTTCAGGCTTCGGCCAAGGGTTTCCAGGTATAGGTTTCTGCAATTTTGTCCAGGGCGTGACGCGGGCCTGGGGCTTAAGGTGAGAGTGTCTCTTACATCCAAAAAACTCCCCAACCCCGGGTTCCAGCCCCCTCAACCCCTAATCCAGAAGGAGCTGCCTATAGTAGCTTTATTCTATACCATACCATACTATACTATACTGTACTATACTATATGCTACTATACTATGATATACCATGCTGTACTATACTCTACTATGCTCTACTATCCTCTACTCTACTATACCATACTATACATAACACACTGTACTATGATACACTAGACTATACGATGAAGTTGTCTACGAACAAGGGACGGTTAGGGCAAGTTCGCTCCTAGGCCTGGCTATGGAGAGTGCTCTCCCATTGCTTTGGCGCCTGCTCAAGTGATAAGGAAGCTTCGGGTTTGTGGGTTTGGGGCCGAAATTTCAGGTTGCGGGCTTGGGGAATGCATTACGGACAGCCGCCACGACGGTCACCAAGATTACGACGACCACAGGCTTCCCTCCTCCTGCTACAACCACCACGTCGTCAAAGCTCCCATGTTCGCGAAAGATTTAAAAGCCAAACCCGACACTGTCGGTTGCTGAGGCGACTGCTCTTCCTTTGCGGCCTCAAGACACTTTCGGGCTTCGAATCTTCTCCAATTGAAATGTGAGTTTAGGGTTGAGGCCCTGGCGAAGCTCAGGGCTTTAGGCTTTAGAATTTGCGATTTAGGGATTTGGGGGTTTGGGGGTTTGAGGGCTTCATGGCTCAATGACGGCTTAGGAGCTCCGTTGGAGGTGGATCTAGAGCAGGGTCTTGTCTCAGACCCCCAAAAGGCCGAGCATGTCGGCTCAGGGCCGCAGGTTTCGGCCCAATGTGGGCATGACCCGCGCGGGACGGTTTCGATTTTAGGGTGTAGGCCCAGTGTAGGCTTCCAAGCTGCATGGAGTGCCCGAACTGTGTAAACCATAGACGGCACCACTCATCCACAAACCCTGCCAGCCTCCATACAAGAAACATCTGGTCAAGCTACAAAGCTACGACTAAAGAAAGTCCTAAGCTCCACCACGAACCCCGGAAAACCCGACTTGGGCCCTACAACACCTACTTTGCTGAAGGCATGACCCCCTAACAGCCTCAACAGCAAAAAGGCGTCAACCAAAAAGACGGGGCTTCTGTAGGTTTGAAGAAATAGCTCGAGGCGACTGAATACAAAGGATGTAGGCTTCAGAGGTACATGCTTTCGACGTGAGAGAAGATCCCTAAACCCAAAACCCTGGAACTCGGAACCCATGTTCCAGGCTCAAGGACTTGAAAGTCTGGATTCTCGGGGTTCAGCGACTTATTTGCGCCCTAGGATCCACGATGACGCGCTTGGGGCTACTGATGCTAAGAACTAAGAACACAGAACTCGACCAATCCTTCCCGTTCGAGCCAGCGACAAAACGCGTACGTTGCGAGTGGGCCTGGTGGAGAGCTTGCAATCAGCAGCGGCCCATCATTCCCAGCCCGAACCCTGGAGCCTCAAGCAACCCGAAACCTGGTGAACTCCCGGCGCAGGCCCAATACAGACTTTGTGAAACCCTCCAATCCTCACTTCTAAGAGTTTTCTAGGTTTCAGGGCTGAGGCCTTGCGCAGTGTGAGGGGTCTTTCGGGCTCTAGGCCTCTGGGATTTGCAGGGTTTCATTGAATTAGACTGGGGCTGCGCGGTGCTATATAGTAAAACTTCGTAGGGACTGTAGGGCCTCGTGTCGTCAGGGCTTCAGTCTCAAGGCGAGTTAGGGCAAGAGTTCGACCCCAAGAAGGCAGAAAAAGAGCTTCAGGACTCTGGGGGTTGAAGGTAGGAAGCTCTAGGGGCTGTAGGGTTGAGCTAATAGGCTCTCAGCCTCTTGAGTGCAGACACACACACACACACACACCATGAAACTCAGAAGCAGAAGCCCACTGACCCAAACTCGGAGCGATTCGATGCAATTCGTCACAGTATCCTCTCATGGTCCTTGAATGCCCCCTAACTTGAACCCTAGACCCCAAACCCGAAAGCCCCCGGAGTTGGGCATTGAAGCTCTTCCCTGAGATTCCGACGTCGGTGCCGTGGCGATGCGGGCGCCTCCTTTCGCCGCTGAGGCGGAGGTCGGGGCCTTCCGGTGGAATCTTCTCGGCGGTAAAGGGGCTCCAACCAAAGGGGCTGTGGCGGGTACGGGTAGGGCTCGATAGTTTAAAAAAGTTTAGGATTAGAAACTGCATGGTTTTAAGGTTTCGGAACTCCCCCTTAGGCCTTTCATTTTCCGGGATCGAACGTTCAGATGTAAGCCTTCATGATTCCGAAGCCTCAACCCATAGAGCCCAAGTCCGCGTCGTTGCCGACTATGCCCGTAGGGTATTCTCGAGGATCCCTGTACAAAGGAGGCAATGGCCTTTTCTTGAAAGAGAAAGGAAAAAATTGGCCTCTCCGGGCGCAACCGGCTTGACACATGCCCTGCCTTCGTGGCCTCTGCGGCGGCTTCCTTTTGCTGCGGAGCGCCTTAGTTCCAGGGGGCTTTCTGATTCTGGATTTTCGAGTTGAGACGAAGGAAGCCCATGACATTATACCATATATTATGTACTATGTATTACATCTTCTATATTGCATAAAACACAGTATGTATTGTGTATTACATGTTCAACGTTATATGTTATATATTATATAAAACGCTACATATATATATATATATATATATGTGTGTGTTATAGTTTGTACGATATACTGTAGTTCAGCATAATGCATATTATATGTTGAATGGTGTATATGCTATTAGATATTGTTTATTGCGTATCACATATATCATACTATATATAAAGCATTACCAATTAGATACTACAAATTACGTGTTATATGCTATATGCTATATACTATAAACTATATACAATATACTGTTTACTGTATACACTATACTATACACAATACATTATATGATATGTATTATAACCATAATAATATTTAAATCATGTTATATATTTATTATACAACTACATATTATATATTATACCAAACTTTAGCAACACCCACACAAGACTCGGCCCTGAGGTCCTCGCCCGGCCGTCCGACCGGTTTCGCGATGCGCCTGACATGCACGCTTGGGGTATTGCTTTAGGGTGATAAGGGTTTAAGGCTTGGGGTTTAGGGGTCTCGATGTTTTGGAAACTCTCAGGGGATTACCGGGTTTGGGTGTCGAAAGCCCTTCCTATACCTAAACCCTAAATTCCCTAAACTTCGAACCCAAACACCCGGTTAAAATTCTTACACCCTGAAGAAAGCCCCAAACCCTAAACGTTGGCAAAAAAACCTTCTAGAACCCTTCTAGCATACTGTAAGAATGAAACCACAGAAAACAGAAATAGAACAACCCAAAGCTAGAACAAATCAAAGCCCAAGCCCCCACAAATCCCGAAAACCTCCGAACATCCTGAACCGAAAACCCTAAAACCCGAAATCCTAGCCGAAACCACCAAGACCCTAAACCGGAAACGCTGAACCCTGAACCGAAAACACCAAAAGTCTGACGCCTCGTGGCACCCGGAAGACGCGCCGGGGCCGAGCTCGGGGGCGAGGGCGTCGTGACCCCAGTGGAAGTGTCCGCAGAGGCTGCCTGGGGTTCCAATCAAGGTCTAGGGTTTAGGAGTTAACATTCAAGGTTTTGGGTTCAGGTCAGGGTTTGGCGTTCAGGATTTAGGAGTTAAAATTCAAGGTTTTGGGTTCAGGGTTTGGGGTTCAGGATTATCGCTCGGGTCCCTTTGAAAGGTGGATATCAAGGGTTGCAAGAGAAGGCTTTCGACAAAGGGCCTCAGTAGCTAGTGGTAAGTTAGTTAGTGGTGCGTAAGTTTCGGAGCGCGTAGGGTCCTTGTAATCTTTATTGTCCAGGTTTCGTGATCGGCTATAGAAACGTTGCCATTGGTGTCAATGGTGATGTGCTGGTGTTTAAAGGTCTTGTCGGATGTAGGTGTTTGGACTCTGTTGGAGTTCAGAGTTGAGGAGTTTCGGGTTTAGGCTAACACAAACCTACAAAGCGCACGCGTACACACACACACACACAAAACTTGCAAACGCACACATACACGGACAGGAAGGTCCGACCTAATCCCTTGAAGTCTTATTCACGCTCACACGGCTGCCTGCTCCTTCTGCAGCTGTTCCTTGGGGGCGTCGGTGAGGCGATTCATGCGCCGCGCATTGCGCTCGGCCAAGAATCGCGCCTCCACACGTTGGCAAAGCTGCTGAAGCTTCGGGTGGCATAGAATGGTGAACCGTGGTGCTAGTGCTGAGACAGTAGAGTCTGTTGTGTCGTATACAACTACTATGATGTAGCGCGACATGCTGTGGCTGTCTGACAGGGGGTCCCTCTAGCTTCAACTCTGCTTCCTAAACGCCCTGACGTCAGAAACGCACAGTTCCTCCAAGACACCGAAGCTTGGAGTGTCGGGCTTAAAGGTTAGAGTCTGTATATAGGCTCAATGTCGGTCTGGAGCGGCCTTCACACTTCGAACATCTCCACAAAAAGACTACGGGACAGGTCTGGATGCCGAAACAGAAAGAGCACCCTTCCCTCCAACAACCATTCCACGCTCACCGACACAGAAGCCCTAAAATCCAGAACCCTGAAGCCCTGAACCCTAAACTCCAAACCCCTCATAAGCTCCGATCTATTATTCCGCTCCTCAGCCCCCAAAAGAACCCCTCATAGATTCCCATCTAATTTAGAACCCGGTAAACAGAAAAAGAAAACATGGCACCTGCTTGCGCTTCTCCTCGATCCGCTGCGCCTGGGGCCGGAACCCACTATAAGCTCGCTTTGTTCAGAGTTCCTTTGCATGAGGTCTATACGGGATACCACAAGGGCCACTGTAAGGGATAGAGTAAATGTAAATAAGCTTGGCGCTTTAGCGTATAGGGTCCAAGGATGATAGGGCTGTTGGAGCTCTACTGGCTGTTGGGTTTCAGGCTTCTGGCGTTTACATAGCTGCTGGCGTTTAAGATTTGGGAGTGTTGGGGTGAAAAGGCTTCCAGTACAGGGCATTCAAGGGTTTGGGACACTCCGGTGCGTTGTGGAGACAGGCTTGGTGGTTCTCCCTTTTATCTCCAGCTAACTACTTAAAGTACTACACAATGCTGGGATTCCGTCAGAAGCTTGAAGTTTCGGGCATACCATCTTCTTCCGAGCAGCAGAGGCCGTTGCCTAAACGCCTGCAGGGCAGTCTGGCTTATGTAAGGCATGACCGAAGATGAGTGTGCATGGTACCGCCAAGCAGGAACCCACACATCTAGCTTGGCCCAGTAGAATCGGCACAGACCAGAACTCTGGAATAGACCCTACTGCACAGCACACCCTGCAGCATCACAGAGGTTGCCCGCCCGAGTGAGAAGTACACGGAGAATATAAACAAAATACTGAAGAGTCACATGCGGGAACCCCGAATGCGAAAAAAACAAGAAAAAAGACCCTGTAATCTTGAAGTCGTCTCCTGACAGAAGCGAATGGAAATGGCTTCAAGCTACGGGGTTTAGTGTGCTTCTCCTGGGGTAACGAGGGCTGCAGCAAACCCTAGGACCCACACCCCAACACCCGGCCCCAAATTCTAGACCCCTAAAAACCTCAAGCCCAGATCTCAAACCTGCACCCGACAGCCTATCTTAACCATAAACTTCAATTAAACCCTGCAACCCCCACCTCAATTTCAGCGGTGCTCATGGCTTTCCCACTAACACGCACTGTGGCAGCCACCCGGGGCACGTTGGGGCTGCCTCGGGCATGAGGTGGTCTCGGGTTGGCAGGGTTCAGAACACAGATGCTGCAGGGGTTCTGTAAGACCTTATAAAGTTGATATGTATATACATGCATGCATGCATGCATGCATGCATGCATACATACATACATACGTACATACCTACACACATACATACATACATACATACATACATACATACATACATGCATACATGCATACATGCATACATGCATACATGCATACATGCATACATGCATACATATACATATATATA
>CAJNDV010021546.1:2379-26403 GCA_905221635.1 Symbiodinium sp. CCMP2456
AGTAGTAGTAGTAGTAGTAGTTTGTCACCCACTTGGTACACTTCTCGATTTGTGCGTGTCATCCTTGCGCAGGGGCCATGCTACTCTTCTCTTGCATCGTTCCAATTTTATCGGATGATCCCTTCGTAGTAGTAGTAGTAGTAGTAGTAGCAGTAGCAGTAGCAGTAGCAGTAGTAGTAGTAGTAGTAGTAGTAGCAGTAGTAGTAGTACCAGCAGAAGTAGGAGAAGTAGCAGTTGGAGTATCCTTATTAATACTGTAACAGCAATGAACGAAGAGGCCATCATTGACATGGATGGTCTGCGAGCATGGTTCATTCGCCCACTTGCCCTTGCAAACATCTGGTCAACTTTGGCGTGTAAGTTTCGCGAGTTGCGATGTGCCGACATCCACTGCAGCCTTTGCTGTCACGCTTTCAACTGTTCCCTGAAGAATACCTTTAAGATCGAAGTGGGAGTACATATCGAAATGCTGCAACGACCTGCCGGTGCATCATCCTCCAAGCGTGACTCTAAGTCACAACTATTTTCAACGAAAACTATCTCAACAGGCCCAGGTCAAAAGGGGACAAGTGCAAGTGTTGGGCTGCCTGTTTGCTTCGACGCTTCAGGGAATTCTCCAGGACAATGCCCATGCAGTATGCAGGAATGACCAGCATCATGGCCTGGGACAACTTACGGCCATCGTGTGGTTAGGACAGTCATGAAAATTGCCGAGGTGGCCTTCGACAACTTTTTAATAAATCAAGCCAGCGTAACTTCAAACAAGGCTCTGTCGCGACGGTAGCTCCCAGGAGGCCTTGTTTTGTACTCCAACAGTTAGACGTCAACCCATCGATCCATGCATGCTATCTCTGCAAGCTGCTCAAAACGGTTCCGACGTTCGGCACGTTGACCTTTGTGAAAGTCTGCAGTAAGCGGGAGGTCTAGAAAGTGACAGGCGAAGATGGGGAGTCCTTGCTTGCCAAGCGTCAGCAACCACAGCTTGGCAAGCCAAACAGGCAATGGACACGGCTATGCCTCGAGATGGACGATTTTCTTGCAAGACTTCCTCCCCTTCCCCATCACTAGTCCGCAGCCATGTCGCGAAAACACGGCTGATCCCGAGCTTCTTCCACATTGGTTGGGCTCCTTAGCTACGATAGGGAAGCGGTGCGGGGTTCTTGCTTGGTCCATGCAAGCAGGTTTCGCAAGGAAATGTGGACCACACTTCAAGGTGACGATCCGATCACCTACAAGAAGGGGGGGTTCTTCTATCTGCCAAACGAGGGCGGTGGGAATCCGTTTTTCGGGCCAAACTAGAAGGGGGAGGCGCTTGCTTGATCTTCACAAGACCTCCCCCCCTCTAGATGCTCGGAACATCATTTTCAGTTATGCTGGAAATACCTTGCAGCCCTCTTCCCTCCTTCCTCGCCTCCTTCTTGTTTGGCCCTCATACTTCGTAGGTGCTCGGAACATGAGGTTCACGAGCTGAACCACAATTCCCCAACACCCTTTCTTGGATCCTTTCTTACTTGACCCGAACAGGATCCCCACCCCCGCCCCGCCCCCGCTGTCGGCCCTGTCTGCGGAAAAGAGCACCTTGCTGCAGAATAGTTGCTCTAGCAGCATGGGATCCGATTTCACGAAGTATTCCTTCAGCTGAACACCTGATTTCACCTGAGCAGTTTGAGAGTTCCTGTAAACAGCTCTAGCGCGCGAAAGCTGTTGCGCAGGCTGCCCCGAACTGGCAATGCCCTGACACATGCAACATCTACACGCCCAAGCCACCGTCGGATTCAGATTCGCGGGAATAGCGACCTGGGAGATGGCTTCGACTCCAAGGATCACGATAGGGGCCCGATCCTGCCGACCCATCTTCCCTGGAGCGGTTTGCATCAGAATTTGCCATGGTTAGCGCACAAAGGCCAAAGAGCCCAGCAAGTCTACTAGCCATGTTTAACCGTCTAACTACGCTATTTCAGCACTCACCGCTTCAGCTTTTCGCAGGACACGGTCCAGAAAAAGACGGACACAGGATTCCCTGCAAACGGTTGGCCACAACCCGAAACAAGAACCTTACCCTTACATCCTTGAGCCTTCAAACACCAGGATCCTCAAACCCTTACATCTGTAAGCCCTCATGCCTACAGCAACGCTTGAAACATTGCCCTGGCAGACCTCACTCTAAGGCAGACACTGCTTCACTCGGATGCCCCACGTTTGCACTTTGACGTGCCGGTGTATGGAACAATGCAATCCTGTATGCCGTCAGTTGGAAACACAGAACTTTCCACGACCACAAATGATCACCACACCGCACACTCCGCACAGGGACCCGGTCCCATCATGGCGACTCTCTGGAAAAACAAGCCTCCTCTACTCTCGCGCTGGAAAGCAAGGCTTGTGCTAAACATACTGTATTTGACCGTGCAGTATTTGCTCAGAACGCCAGGTTCTGGACGGGCTCCAAAACAAGATCAGCCAGCTGATGACAGGCGCGCAAGCACGGCTTAGACTAAATACGGCGTGTTTAGGCCAGTTGAGGAGAGGCTAGTAAACAAGGTTTGCACTAAGTACGTTGAACTACGGCGTATGTAGAGTCGCGGACGGACTCGAAACCAATGCTGCCACGAACTACGCAGCTACGGCGTGTTGTGGACAGGCTCAAAACAGAAGCCTCCACTCACTACGACGTACATAGCCACGCAGTGTCAGGCAGAGTCGTATCGAAGCGTGAAAACGAATACGCAATTCAGCTTCATTGTGTTTGCATTTTAGTCAAGAGTTGTTTGTTTCCTGCCTGAAACTATCCTCAGTGACACTTTGGCTGTCAAACATTGACACGGAGCATGTAGCAACAATCAAGCACCCGTCTTTACTGGGCTTGTTTCCACTCTCAAAGGTTTCTGAGTCTGACATAGTAAGCATAGAATAGGAAATCAACAATGGTCTCGCGCACGTCTAAACTCCCTCAAACAAGGCTGGCTCAAGTGTCGCGGAGAATTTCTCGAATCGAAAATGCTCGCAAGAGGACAAGCTGACAAACAGCGCAGTGTGTGTCATGCGTGAGACTTTGTTCGCTGACACGACGTGTCGTGGAGAATGACATAGAATCGAAGCGAACATGCATGCATAAAATGATGGCATATCTTGCAAGTCCGATGCCATGCTCTCTGAAACTGTTGGCCGGAGGAAGTGTCGCCGCGGAACATTTGGTTGCATTGGGGTACCTCACTCTGAATTTAAAGAATGACAAAAACACAAAATGGAATGTATACGGCCTGTACAATGCCTCAAGCCAGCTTGTTGGCTGTTAAAAGTGTTTTGGACTGGTTTGCAAACGAAAACGCGCAGAAGAGTTGCCTGGACATGCAGAAAAATTGTATTTTTCCCAAACAGCGCTAGCTTGGGGTTCTGGTCTGAGGTTGATTTGGATGTTTCGCGCCCGCACTCTAAAGGTTGTCTCCCATTTGTCTGCCTGTGGTCTCCCCTTTGTGACGTGAGCAAACCCTGAATGCTGTCTCGGATTCGTGGATTCACTTGTCTCCCATGTGTCTCCTTGCCTTCGCCCTTTAAGAAGTGAGCAGAGTCTGGTGACGCCCGTCTTGGATTCGTGGCATATCGTGGAATCAAGTGTCTTCCTCTGCGCGCAAAGCCCGGATGCTGTGACGCCCGTCTTTGTGTCCGCTTGCTGGATTTGTTTCTGAAATCAGCAGACCCTTGCAACTGTGACGTCAATGTGGGACTGGTGGATTCATCTGCTTCCTATTTCTTCCCCACACTCTCTCTTGGTTTCACAATGAACCCTTGGATGCTTTGATGTGTCATTCATCCGTCTCCTCTTTGCTCTCCATTTGTGCTACCAGTAGCAAGTGCTTCTATTGGCAACTATTTCGCCATGTCGGAAAACACTTTGCTCATCCTGCTTTTTGAAAACAGTGGCCCCGTTCGGTGCCGGAAGTGTACCAAACGGTACTGAGCATCGTTGAGCTTCAAACGCACTGGCTAACTGGCTAATATTTAAATCGATTCGATGCTCCGTCTTGTTGAAAGCAACGGCCCCATACGGCCCCCTTCCGCGGAAGATGTACCAGTAGTTCTTTAGTGCAACATGGAAGATTGAACCGCGGCATATTTCGCCATGCCGGAAAACCCATTGGGGCCTCCGATGGTCCTCTCCGGCGCCGGTACTTCTTTGTTGTATGCAGCGGTGCAGTGGTAATGTCGGAAAAACCATTCGGTCCTCGTTTGTTCAAAGCAATGGGCCACTCACTCTAGTGCCGGTGCTGGTACTTGCTTCGTGCATAAAACGGTATTTCGCCATGTGGGCAAAACCATTCGGTCTTCCTTTTTGTTGAAAGCCATGGTCACCTCCGGTGCCCATGCGCAAAAAGTTGCGCTTTTGCCTTCAGTGCTCCTCAGTTGCTGTTTGGGGTCGAGGCGCGGGTATACTGCAAGGCGTTTTTGAACAAGGTGAAACAACATCTACGAATCTACGCATTCTCGTTGGAAACTCGAGCATGGCTTCCAGTGTTGATGTTTCTTTGCCTCCTGCATGGCTGACTGCGAGTCCCGAAGCGGGTCTCTGGGTTTACATCCGCCGAGGCCGAGGCGTCTTGGTCTGCAAAGGATACCCCGTTAAACCCCCTCCCAGGCCCCTCCTCGGACCACTCGATCGGGCTTCTTCTGTTTTCGACTTTCTGATTCAAGTTTGAGAGGTCCGGTAGGAGGGCTGTCATTTGCATGGTTTGTCCGCGGCTCTTCCCAGGAGTTTGGGCTTGGGTCTCACAGTTGCGGGCGCTAGCACTTGGAAATCCTACTGCAGCAAAACATATATAAGCTAACGTTGCCGGCTGCGGATAAGCACCGTGGCCCTCCCCTGACAGCAGTCAAGCGGCCATCATTGTGAGGGTGAGGAAGCAACGGCCGGCAGCTACAAAGTAGTCCTTCAAGGCGAAGATGTCTGCATCTCAAGAAACATGAAATGTGCTGCCGTGGCATTGCAGTAGACACACCGACTGCCCTCGTACTGCCGAGTCCGTAGGGTTGTAGTTCTCCAGGATGTCCGAGAGAGTTGCATTCAGAAACGACAGGTAGCCTGAGCGCCATGGCAGCTGCATGCTTAGAAGCGTTGACGGTTCTTTTGAAGGTTTTTGAACCAAAGGACCGGTCACGCCGATCAAGACATAGAAGGCACACTGGAAGATGTTCACACGCGCCGACACTTTCTTCATCCGTTCGCGTGTGGGTCGGACAAGTCGGTCCGCTATCGGAATGACGTTCAAGTGGCAGTTGAACGCAAATACGCACAAGGCGAATGCCTGGCAAATGCCGGCTGCATGATGCACTGGCTTATGTTGCCTCGCCTCAAAGAAGTGCAACGAGAACGTCGCCAGTCTGAGAGGTCCGTTCGCTTCTCTGTTCGCCTACCAGCGGTGGCTTCCAGTGAAACCGAAAATGAAAGACTGAAGCTCCTGCTCAAAACTTGCATGCGCGGACACAGAAACTGGAATACCACATCTGTCTCAGGCCATGAGCAACCTGAGGATTTCTGAAATGTTCTGAACCTCCGAAGAAGTATCATCAGTCTCAGTCCCCATGCAACCCAAGTGGCACGGAACATTCCGGGACACTTGACAGTCACAACGATGGACATGTACCTTGCGATCTCCCGTTTTGCGATGGACGGGGGTATGCCGGTTCTGGATTCCGTGGAGGGCTGGTCATGTCATGCGCTTCTTTCCGGGTAGAGCCCAGTCACAATAGCGCCATGATTGAGACCGGCTGAAGAAACTTCAGCTTAGACAAGTCGTTCGGAAGCATCATCGGTACGAGCAGCACCTCGTAACACGTTATTGAACTTGCTGCCTTCATTTCAGTGTAGCTGGTGAGCGGGTTCATCGAAGATGAGCCCAGCACTGCTGCGATAAGGATGGAACATGTCCGCGTAGGACCTGCGGTTGCCCGAGCTTTACTTACAACAAACCATACACAGCGTGGCACAGCAACTGCAGCCCTCGCGGCCGAGTTGCCCTTGGTGTCCTGTGCCCAGTCCTCTGGGAAAACTAATGCGATGATGTTTGGCACGAAATCCCCAATGAAGACCATGTACCCAACCTTGTTTGATCAGGTGCTAACCAAGTCTGGCCATGTCAGTCGCAGGATCTCTCAGCAGTCCCAAGAATGCCACGCAAGCACCATTGCCGTAGATGAAAAGCATCGCATCTAGGATGGGGCCTCACTGCCAGTGTGATGCCGCTTGAGAATTTGCGTCTTTTGAGTGTGACTGCCCGCCTGCTTTGGTTCCGGCACAGTGCGAAAAAAGCGCAGCATAGGAGCTGCAGCCTGTTCGGTTGCTCCTCACACGGCTTTGTACCGACTTTTCGCAGGTGGACATCTACTGGTACTGTGCACCAGGTGCCGGTCATGTCCATCAAGGCATCCATTCCAAGATAGGCCAGAAGGGCGCCGGTCATCAGCATCAAACAGCCCAAGCCGACACCACAAATGTTCATGACCTTTTCTTGCTGAGTGGTTACATGTGTGGTTGTCTTGGACGACTCACTGACCAATCTCACGGCCAAGCCGTGTGCGAAAGAAACGGATAAGACTCCACCACCAAGCGCGGTGGTGGTCAAAGTCAGCATTCCTTGGCCATGCATGCCAACTTTCTCGAGAAACTTGTGTTGCCGGCTGCCAGTTCGGGGTCTGGCAAATGAATGCAATCAATTCGTCCACAGCATCACCAAATCAGAGATTGCACCGCAGTGCTGAAGAACAACTGTAATAACACAAAGATATGGATCTTCGATACAAGATGCCGGCACAAGTTAGCAAGGCGAATGGGCAAGAGTGGAGCCGAGTCGGCAAGTAGTGAGAAGGGTCCTATAACTGGCTTGTCTAGATGGGCATGCGCACGCGACAGACGAAGAAGAAGTCCCGCCGGAAACGGCCCGGATCTTTATGCCCAGCAGCCAGATCGAAAGCCGTTTTCTGTCATGGGCGATAGCCATCTCTCCTGCATGTTACGCCCAACCGCCCATACCCACCGAAGGCAGCTTGTCTACAGTTCCCCATTGCTCTGCAGACTTCGCAGCATAGCGTCAATGCAGGTTCGCGCATTGGGTGCCGATGTGGACACCTGGCAATGCTCCCCACCAAGACGCTGTCAACAACTACTTCGGCGATATGCATGTGAAGCGCGCAAACCGAACACGATCGATCATTGCACCCCGATCAAAGAGGCCTCAACGGCGGGGAGGCTCATCCCGAATCCCTGAAATGCCTTATCCGACCGCCATCGCTCAGTCGCTTGGGCCAAATGCCTGCGATCTGCCATGCCGCACCTCCCTGCGAAACTACGAAGGCAGTCTAAGCAGCATCTGGCGCTGTCACCTCGTTGATGGCTGTCTCCTTCTCGTCTTTTTGCAGAAGGCCCACCACCTTTTCCATGCTTGGCCCTTTTATGCTTCTCCTGAGTACTTTATGAGCCTCTCCAGTGGCCAACATGGAATTCATGATCTCCAGGAAGTTCTCGTTTATTACATCTTGGTCAGTGAAGATAAACGTGACGTCCTGCCATGGAAAAAGGTGCTACCATTCGCTCACAGGCAGAACTGGCTCAAAGCGATGGGCAGCTCGTCCTCATCTTTCTGGCCTGCAATGATGTACAACTCTTTCAGGTCCTGTGAAACCGCAGCATCAATAGCTGGCTGCCGGGTTATGCAAACGGTCCGAAGCACCTCCATGAACTGTATCTCACCTCGGAATTGGCGGCTATGTGCTTCCTTCAGCGCCAACTGCAGTAAAGCATCCACCGAAATGTTGCGCTTGCCACACCAGAACCGCCTGAGCTGAGCCACGCGTACCGACTATGAGTAAGGCCCCGTCTGTACGTTTTGGTGATCGTGATCTGGAACAAGTAGTGCCCAGAAATGAATGCAGCCAAGCGGGTCAAAGATTGCTTGCCTAAGCATGGGGGTCTCAGAAGCAGCAGAGACTTGGAATGTCGTGCCTATGCAAGCTTGCCACCTGTACCCCTGGTGTAGTCTCCTGCCATGCACTCCTGGCCTGCATCTTGATCAGTAGGGTTTCAGAGTCATTATGAGCCTCTCGCTTACTCCCTTTCCTTACGCCTCATGAAGGACCAGATGTCAACAGGTTGAACTCTGAACGGACATCCATGAAGCCAGCAGCTGGCTTCAAATGGCGCCGTCTTGTGCCCTTGGCTTGTTTGGGATGATCGTCGGCCGAGTTGTCCAACTTCTTCCTAGGCAGCCGAAGAGCCTCGCTGCATCGCCATGAACTGACAGGACTCATGTGCCTCTGGCGATTCATGTCTCAGATTCATTTTCCGGCCGCCAGGTTCGGTTCCTGGAGATTGACCACATGCTAGCTCGTAGCTTTGCGGAACAACCCAAACGAGTCGCTGACGTCTTGCATGCTCAGACTCAGTCACATGCTGAGCCGCACTCGAATCGAGCCGCTAGCCGCTAGCGACATCCGGAGCCTACAGTAGGGTACTCGTCTTCCTGGCATTTGCAAGACACCAGTTGCTAGACTCTAGACACGATACTCTGCCCGCGCGCGAATTCATCTGTGCCAGGTTCCGCTGATGGTTTATCGGTCCCAATCTAGTCGTGACGCGACGGATTCGAGGCTCGGTGTCAAATCTCTTCGGCACGAGGTTTTGATATGATTTGATAGTCCGAGTCCGAGTCCAAGCGCTGAGTACTTGAGGTATGTGGTCTGGCTTGAGTTGCGAGTGGCCACCGATAAAGTGCTGCTTTGGCCTGGCAATGCCTGAAGGAGGCATCTGGCTAGCATTCCAAATTTACCCTACGTCACGACGAGAGTCCAGCCCACTCTCCTTGCAAATATTGTGGGAGGTCGGCAGCAAGGCCGCGATGCATGTTGACATGCAAGTGGCAGGTTGCTTCAGCATTCCTGCTTGGGGAATTGTCCAGCACTTTCGTGACTTGACCAGCAACATTCAATCGGATGCAGCAGATTCACATCTTGGGCATGTGCACACATCCAGCCCGTGACATTACCAACCTAGCTGACTGAGTCGCACTGCAGGAACTGGGGCACCACACTAAAGCGACAGGGGAAGCCTACATCAGAATACGCCATCGCTCAACCATTACAGCTACGCGGGCCCCCTCAGCTGCCAAACTCGCACACTATTGCTTGAAGGAGGGCGGTAGACTCTAAACGTGAAGTCCATGAAAACCAACAGGCACGATGTTGCAGGTTACATGCCGTTTGGCTGAGCTGCACGAATTGCCAACCACCTCGACGATTTTTTTGATCTGCCATGCTTGCTGGGTTCCGAGCCACTGCCGCCGACTCCAACCAACATGGCCTTGCATTTTTCACTGTCGGAACCCAGCTGACGAGAAGCAACTTAAAGGTCGCAACAAAGGCCGCGACGCTGCCACGCTTTTGACGAATGGTTCGATTTATGCGCATCCTCAGCTCAGGTTCTGTGAGGGGGTGTGAACGTGACTAACCGTTCAAATGATTCAGACTTGGCAATGCGCAAGTGCATCATTGCATCCTCAAACAACACGAGATTCATCGCCTTAGCAAAAGCATGACTCTGGCATCCACTGTAACGCTGGCAACAACATGGAAAGACACGACGACGGATGACCTGAAAGCATGTGATGGCCTGCTGCAGCCAGCAGCAAGCAACTTCCGACAGCAATCACAACTTGTGCTATGTCACCACTGGCACAGACAGGGCCACACGTGCCAAGGCAGAAAACGACGAGTAAGACAAAGAAACAATGTTCGCGCTTTTTTTTTATGGCGGCATCCTCAAAAGATTTCTGCCGCCCGCCGTGCAGGCCAGCAACGACCGTAGTAAGTTCACCTTGACATGAAGCAGTGTACCATATAGATGCACAACTATAATAATGCACATTGATCTTTACAGCAGAAGCTCGCAATTTTAACGAGTTGTGAAACCTATTGCGAAGGATGTGGAATCTCAATGTGTGTGTGTGTGTGTGCGCTAAGCCTTGGAGAAAACGAAGAGGGCCTTGCTTGTGACTGATATGGGTCGAGGCCACTCGATCCACGTACCTGCCTTTTCCAGATTGCGTGGCAACCAGGCTAAGCCGAGAACATGGAAGCTTTCATCATTTGGCTGACACAGGTACGCTGATGATTACCAACCCCTTCCCCCTGATATTAAACGGGCGGGTGCCCCCCAATAGAAACTCGGAAAGTGTTTTTATTATAAGGGGTCTACCGCCACTTTTGAGGGGTCGTGCTCTTACTCCTGCTCTGGCTCTTGCTCCCGTGCTGGCTTTTGCTCCTGCTTCTTGCTCTTGCTCTTACTGTGCTCTAAGGGTATTTGGAGCCTCGAAACCCTCCCCCTAATTCAGAATAGGTTTGAAAGGGCAGGGATGATTTTGGGAGGATTTGCCCCAATGTGGTTTTATTGTTAGGGGGTGTTTAAAAAAGGGTGAAGGGATTCAGGAGTTATGGATCCTGGACATAGTAGCCGAGAGCTAGTTTTCCTCTTGCAGCCACCGTCTCCGTGTGTGTGTGTGTGTGTGTGTGTGTGTGCGTGTGTGTGTGTGTGTGTGTGTGTGTGTGTGCAAGTGCCCATCCAATTGCATCCTCAGATTTCAAGACCAAAATTCCAAATTTTCGCTCATGGCACCGGTCTTACTTCGCTCCAGTGTCGAAGTTTGGAAATTCGTCGGAAATGTGGTCGAACGTGGTCGAGCCGGTCTGCACTGCGCTCCGTGAGTCATCTTTACTACGTCCCCCCTCCCGGCCAGTCCCGGTCCCCAGTCTTGTCATTCCGGAACACTCCAGTGTGTGCATGTCCGGAGACAATAACACCCGTTGTCACCCGTCCGGCTGCAGAAGTTACAGACCGTTCTACTTCCTCATCCTGAAAGCCCGAACAGAGTCTTTTCCGGAACAAAGAACGTTGAAGCCCTGAGCCGCTCCCGCCTTGGCCGGGTTTTTCTCGTTGAACCTGCCGGAGTCATGAGGAGTCATGGAGCACAGCCAGCGCCAAGACAGCGCCCTTGGCCTCGCCAGATATTCGTAAGCTTTTCTGGACACGTGCGAGAAGGACCTGCAGCTGAGAAAAGATCCAGAAATGGCGGGCCGGCCGCATCATACCCCGAGACCCTGGCTGAACAGGCTCATACACTTTCGGCGCGACAGGATCCTCAACCCAAGTAGCATCCCAGTTTGCCAATGCTTTGGTTGCGCATCCTCGCCCTAAAGTCCTCGTCGTCTTCAGTAGCAGGTGGCTTGTCTCCTGAAACGAGCCGAGCGATGCGGAGCCTGCTAGCCCTTGCTGGATCTTCTGCAGCAAGTATCACACTTCCGGATGTCGACTGCTTTAAGACATATTAAGATACCGCTACTAGCACCAGAAGTAGCAGAGCGGTGCATGGAATAGGAACGCTTTTGGGAGTTGGCTGAGGCCGCCGCGTTGGAAGTCACACCACCACTGGGTCGGGGCCTCGCGCATACAATAAGACCACCACAAGTCCCAGAAGCCTGGAAGCCCAAGCATGTGAATGTCTCTCGGCTCTCGGCAGTGCTGCTGGCCAGAGACTCTCCAAAGTGCTCAGCCTGGCTTTCGGCTCGGGGTACTTCTCTGCCGACTTGTCTCCGGCACATGCTTGTCGCGCAACTGCTGAGGTAACGGCGGCAAACTCGTGGACTATCTTGTCAACCTGCGCCTTATCCTTGTCCACGCAAGACTTGTGGCTTGACTTGGGGGGTGACATTACTTCTCGGCTGCTCCTGCGGTAGCCGAGCCTAGCCTGTTTGTCGAAGCCTCCGGCACCCGGCCGACAACTATGGCAGCTGTGAAATCAGTCCTTCTCGCGAGAAAGCTTGTCCGCAAAAACGCGGGTGCACTCGTGCCTGCAAATGGCTGTCGCATCGTTCGCGGTATAAGAATGATTCATTGTCTCTTTCCTTGTGCCTGCAACCTGAGCAAAGCCTGTGCTGAGATAGCAGATTGGTCATGCCAGCCATGCTGCAGACATTCGACATGTTGACTAGATAGACTCAAGGACAAGACTTACCTTTAGATTCCGGCACTGCTCGGAAAATGCTGACAGCGAAATGCCTGGTGCGCTCTTACACGCTCTCTGGCCTCCACAGAGACACAAACTTCTCCTCGTCCACGATCTGAGGTCGTGGCAACTATCGGAACAGTTCCAGCAAGCAGGGGTCAGGGAAACAACAAACCTCGCAGCTCAGGGTGCGGGCCACGGTCTGCGGGGTCTCCAAGATGCCCTCGTGACGATGCACTCAACACTGAAACTGCAGCGGTGAGTTTCCGAAAAGCACGCCATGAACACAGCACAAAAGCCCGACCATTGAAGACTTGCAAGTCCGAACCTACTAGAGAGTCCAGGCCTTTGCTGCGTCGCAGTTTTTCGTCAACCGCTTATTTGGTTCTCGTGCAAAAAATGAGCGAAGCAACGTCCATGCTCCGGGAGACACCCTGCTCGAACATCGCATGTAGCTGCTGCTATCAACACATGATGCGATACAGGCTTCTTATACTACAGTATGTTTTAGGTCAGACATCGAACACGTGCACACCACCGGCCACTTTTTCAGTTAGCATCAGCATGCGTCGATTCAAATTGTATGAACAAGCGGTCGATTCGTTATCGTCTGCCCAGAGCCTAGACAATCATGCCTACAATTACGTCAAGGAATGCTGTGGCAATTGGCACTTCGGTGAGAAACCCATACTTGCACGGCCAAGAACGAAAGGTCTGGGTGGATGCCATGATTCAATCGATAGTTATAGCTGCCTGGAACACGCGACTGAGCTCTCGCAGGTTGAAGATGTAGTGGAACCTTCCGGGCTTGATATCTGGACTGAAGCTATTCAAGGCCGAAGTTGTGACATCCTGCCTGGAAGGTGTTGGCAAAAGAACTTTTTGGACCTGTCATGCTGGGTGTGAGCGAGCAAGCTATAAAATTTAAAACCTTGTTCTTCCATACAAGCAAAAAGCAGCGCTAAACTTGAATACCTCTCTGTCTCCGTCTGTCTTGTTGCTTGCTGTTCTTCGGGCTTAGGGGTCACGTGAGATGCCCTCAAGCGCTTTGGCCCGACCACCCACCCGATGGGATATTGACTTGGAGAGGGGAGCGTCGGGGTCGTAAAATTGGCTGTATGTTAAATAGCTGGAAGATTGGAGCTCATGAGCAGAAAGAAGGCACAAAGAGCACCAGCCTCACTCTTGTGATTGCAAGATGCTTTGCCACATGCCGTTGTCGAGAAGCAGCGATGCAGTCACGGCTGCCGCTTGTCGCATGTTGAAATCTATGAGCTGGAAGCGAAATGATCAGCAACTTCCCTCAACGGCCTTGGTCCACACAGAAATGGTTGCAGCCGTGACGTTGCGGGTCAGCGACAAAATGCCTGCACGACAGCTGCTATGCTTGGATGCGGATGAAACTTCGATTTGGCAATTCGGATCCGTTGACGCGCTGAAGCAATAAAGATGCCACGCAGTGCCACGACACAGTCAGGAAGCTCCGAATTAGTCCGAATTCCTAAGAACTAGAAACCAGACAAGCGTGAGCCTGCAAGCGGGGCTACACACGTCCAGCACTCAACTGTGCCCATCTGGTTCGCCGTTCTCGCAGACCGACTCAAGCAGACCTGGTTCATGGTAAGAAGGCCTGCGCTGGTGCCTTGCTTCACATTGAAGCCTCAATGCTTTCACAGCTGGTGTCTCGCTCTCAGGTGCTTCTATATCCTCCTGTCGCTGGGGTGACGGCGTGCACGAAGGATGCTTCCGTAGATGTTGTCGGCACCTGGGCGCGACGACTGCATTCTGCTCGTTCCCGACTGACACTGACCGAATGTACAAAGGCAGCCGCTCACGGTGGATGGCAAGACCTTGAAAAAAGCTTTTTGATGAGGCCATTTCATATGGGCAACGCCCCAACCCTCAAGCGTCAAGCCATGTTGAAGAGGAAGAACTTGGACTTTAGCCTTGAAGGGATTTCAAACCGGCTCAGGGCTCCTCTCTCTCAACCTATGCACCAGCTTTGCCACACCGACACCCGCAAGGCGCGGGCCGATTGGGAATGTCCTTAAAGACCGGCAGCAGTGTGCAAAGTAATTCGCTGCCTCCTCGTAACCCATATGTCTTATCAAACGCTTCAACAAGGCCTCCGTTCATTTTGTCCCTGGTGCAGCCAGCATGTAGCTTCAGCAAAACAACAAAGGAAAACCCTATCACGCATTGCTTCTGTTCATCATTGGCTGCACACGAGCTGTGCAAACTTGGCGTTGACAACTGCACCACTGTGCGAAAAAGGGATTAAACAATAATTGGCCATCGACCACGCACAACATGAAACACGGTGAGATCTGTGTGGACGAACCACCTTCTGTCATTCCAATTGTTGTTTGCAACAGCAGCCCATTCGCTTCTGAGTGATCTTTATGGCTTAAGTTACATTCTCATGAATGGAAGGAGGCAGTCCGGGTGCGTATAAATTTGGCCAGATCGCACACTGCAGATGAGCCAAAGCACATCCACGCCTGCCAGGAAAATTATTGGGCAGGATGTTGGTGCTCCAGATGTCGTGCTTTCTGCGTCGCTCATTCGTCACTCCTTCCAGCAGAGATTCTCTTCATCAGACTCCTTGGGCTGGCCATTAACATTTAAATGCAGCGCCCCAGCAGATGTTTGCGGCCTGTGTCGATCCATGCTTTAGTAAACTTTAGTACTGTTTCTGCGAATCTGAAGCTCGAAAGACAAACTTGCATCTCGGCACTTCAACGATGTTCAAAGCGGATCATGCCACCGCCAATGTTGCCACTCTCACATGCACAAGGCTGAACAGCGGTCCCGAGCTACACTCGATGACCATAAGTAGTCACGTAACTTAGCCTGACATGTTCTTGCCACAGCGACGTCGTAGCTCTCGTAATCGTCGCCATTCCGAACCTTGGCATTGCGCCTGCATCTCCAAAACAGGAACCCGTTGGTCAGGCACAGCCTCAGCTCCGCATGATCAGGGCTGGTCTGACATCCCGGTAGCTAGACGATGCAGAAGCCCTCGATGCCTACCGCAGCTTCTTGCCCCTGCATGCGCAGTTTGCGGATGGATGTCTTGTGTCGGGCATGCCATAATGACTTGCCAGGCACATTCATGCATATTCAAGTGCTGCAAGCGTCGAAAGGCTTGAATGCAGAGCGGACAGTGGAAGGGCAGCAATGCATTGCAAACGCGAGCTGATGCTGGTGAGCGAATGCGAATGATGCAGTGCTCTTTGTATGCCATGTGGCGAACTGGTAGGCAAGCGGCTGTCTAATCAGTTTGATGGAGAGATTGAGTACGTGTGCGTCGGCATAAAATCTAAGCCTGTGCTGAACCAACCTGGCAAAGCTCGTTCCTCAATGCCAAGAAACGACATTGAAACATTGAAATGTTGCATCCTCCGACCCACTCGTCAATGCTGGTGTTGTTCAGCGCAATACGCCACAAACGGACATAATCCAACAATAAGCAGGGAGGGCGGCCTTTTTCAGCCATGCCGACACGAAGCCCGGAAGCTGAGCTGACAAGAAAGAGGGAATCACCGGAAAGTCAACACGACCACTCGTACACACAGCTATCCTATTAACTATGGACAAAAACAGGTTAAAACAGGCGGTGAGTATCACGTAAGGACAACTCGGTGGCCACGCGACGGACAGCAACGGCCCCAGAATCGTCACCGGTGCAACGATGCCCCAAACAATCCGGCAAGACCAAAGCGGCGACATCTTCGTCTTGCCAAGGTGTCGCAGGCAAGCCTGCAAAAGTGGCAACTACAGTGACAATATATGCGTAAAACAAGACACGCCCGGACACAACATGAAGCAATAAACACAACAAGCCTGCGAAACACGCCCTGCAGGACTGCAGGCCACGATGCCGCACAGACAAGACTGAAGCACCAACACAGTCAAAACCATCAGCCGGGGATCAGGCCAGCAACATCAAACAGAAAAAACACCACTCTTACACACTGCACACAACACAGAAAAACAACATGACCTCACATAGGCCAGATCCAGCCCAGCACCAAGGCAAAACTTCCGCAAGCGACCCTGAAACCCGGCTGCGAGACACGGCTCTCGGCCTAATGCAGTGGCAACTCGAGCAGCCAAGTATGGTCAAAAGAATCAATGCCGAGCTTCTGCACCAAGCCTTCCACGGCAACTCATGATCATGCAACTGGAAGACTGGAAGAAGCCACACAAGGAAAACAGGCGAGCAAAAGAATGGATGGTCGGAGTCGCGGCGCACCACGCGCCACAAGCAGCTGGCAAGTGCCCCGAGCTCAACTACAAAAAGCGCTCTTATGCCCTCTTGCAAGCACGTTTGCGAGAAATGCAAGCCACCACAGAAAGCCAACAGCCCGCTGGGTAATTGAGACAAAGCCGAGCACCCCAGCAAGGCAACCAGCCCAATGAAGGGCCGGGTACAGAGACGATACGCCAAAAACAACGGCACTGAGCGGCTTGCAGAACGAGTGAGTACCAAACGAACTTCGCACCACAACAGTCGGAAGCAGGTGCATACGGTACATGTGATATGCTGTTCTCCCGCCTCGCTTCCGAATTCACTACGGCTGCTGACTGCTGGCTACCTTTCGTGATCGACTTCAAGCAGGTCGAGCTGAGTGGCAAGAGGATGACTATCCACAGCATCCAGACGTGCTTGGGCTCGCTCAGCGTCTCCACACCCTTCACAAAAGGACCTCTTTCTCCTGGGCCGACGGCAAGACAGAAGACGGGCAATTTGCAGGCTCATGGAGACAACCGACCTCAATGTGCATAGCAGACCAGTGCAGGGCTTTTCTCGACAAGTCTACGAAACAGATTGCAGCTTCTAGTTTCGCCAACTTATTCTCGTGTTAGCGCCTAAGCCTTAGGCAGCATCGGCAAGTGTTCTGTGTATGTGTGTGCGCACCTCCTGTACCGGAGGATTTAAGACATAAGATCGAACCAATAAAAAGCAGGGGGGCGCAGGGACAACTGGATGGCCTGGGCCAGCGGAGACCCATCCAGTTAGCCGTGCAAAAATACTTGCGCTGTAACAATCTAGCGCAAACAGCATCTAAGTACGGATGACTGGTCATTCGAAGAATGTAGCTGGCAGGGATTACAAACAGCATCCATCTAAGCAAGGATGACTGGTCTGCAAGTGTGTTTCCGACAGCAGTTCTGCCAAAGAACGCGAAAAAGGGTATCGAGAAGATGCTAGACCTTCGCCTCCGCTTTCAGCTTGTTGCGTTGTTGCGTTTGTTTTCTTCGGTCAGTCGTCGTCGTGTTGCTGTTGCTACCGTTTGTTCGTCGTCGCTTCTGTTGCGTGTGTAGGGGTTGCGGTGTTGGCTGTTTTTTCGGTCAGTCGTCGTCGTCGTCGCGTTGCTGTCGTGTTGCTGCTGGCTCGTCGTCGTTTTTGTTGCACGGGTAGATATTGTGTTTTGTTGCTACCATTCGAGCGTTTGCAAGGGAGTGCGCATTGTGCCTGCAAGGGAGTGCGCAATGTACTTGCGTAATCCAATAGTACACTTTCAACCTTACCGGCTTGTCCGGTGGTTTGTGTGTGTGCGCACCTCCTGTACCGGAGGATTTAAGACGTAAGATCGAAGCAATAAAAAGCAGGGGGCGCAGGGGCAACTGGATGGCCTGGGCCAGCGGAGACCCATCCAGTTAGCCGTGCAAACGTACCTGCGCTGTAACAATCTAGCGCAAACAGCATCTAAGTAAGGATGACTGGTCATTCGAAGAATGTAGCTGGCAGGGATTACAAACAGCATCCATCTAAGCAAGGATGACTCGTCTGCAAATGTGTGTGTGGGCGGGCGGGTGTTTGTGTACGTGTGCGCAGCTACAAACCTGGATGGGTTTTGCCGGCGCACTCTGCAACGAAGGACGCTCGGACACGAGTGCATTCTCAAGGTAATGCCTTGACCGAAGACTTGCCTGCTTGACAACGAGCTTTTGCAAGCGAGAATCCTCGAACAAGCAGCTTGGGTCTGCTGTCTTCTGCCATGTAGCAGCCTTCACCTGCAGCCGATACAAAGAGGCGAAACCGGATACCAGAACTGATCTCTAGAGGCGATTTGGCCCTTTCGACGCCCTGCTTCAATATGAAAGCATGATTGGATCGCCCAGTCCGGCAGTTGGACCGCTGAGTTCCAACGTACAACCCACACAATATGGCGAGTCGTTGGCGTGACTAGCGAAAACGCTCTTTGTGCAGGTTTGCTCCCAATGCGGCTTGGCTTCGAAGGAACGCGCGAAGGCCAGAGAAGGCATCATACCAGGATTCCTCTTCCCACGGTGCCGGACAATATAGAACCGGTGAATCCTCGCGCGCGGACGGCAGCTTAACCGTCTGACAAATTCGCCCGCAAACCTGCAACTAACTGCATGACCAAGCAGCTGCCGTCCAGTTCTGATTGTTATTCAAGAAAATCCATACTGGATGCTCGCCTCGCACGGAGCTGACACGGACCAACGACAAGGCATGGAGCTGCAAACAGTTGTGGGAGGATGGAGCGGCCAGCTTGCGCAGCAAGCGCATACAAAGTTGTCCTAGAAAGGGGCAGGGCCTGACAATGAAGCGGGGAGCTAAACTCGCTTTCGTAGCACAGCCGTTCTCCGACAATTTCTCCTTCGAATGTTCAAGCTGCCGTACAGCTTGAACAAATGAGAGAAGGATCCCCCATCCCCAGTGGCAGATTCAGATTCATGGCATCGTGGTTCAGGCGGTTCGGACGCTTGAGCTTTGCGGTGGCCTGGGTGCAAAACCCAATAGAACGTACCTGAGTACCTTTTGAAGACGTTGTTGGACTCGTCCCGCATTAACTAGAAGGACTTTAAATAACCATTGTATAGTCCTTATATACCCCGTATATAGCCAGGTAGTCTCCAATATTAACCCCACTAACCTACAAGGGTATTAAGGGTCCCTCCTAAAGCCCTTAGATTAACAGCTTGGGGACCCCAGGGTCCGAAGCTCACCAGCCCTGTCGACTGGTGCTGCACTGGCGGTCTGGGCAGTGCCGAGCAGGTTGCAACGTGCGAATCCGGCACAATACAGCTTCGTAACTTAGCGCAGGCCGGGCAGTGCGGAGCGCTGCGTTGCCTGACGGTTTACTGTCACTTCGCGGCCTGACAAAACAAGCCAGCCGTGGGCCGGAAGGTGTTCTCCGTTAAGAGCTCGTCACAGTTCCGTGGTTCCTTTATCGTCTGCCCGACACCTGAAACTTATGTATCGGCGAGTCATGCCCAAAATGCCCCAAACTACTGCCGCATCAGCCTGTTTTAACTTGTAGACGGCATGGCACCTCGATGCACCTCGTTTGGCCACCCGGCAGCTAACAAGTCAACCGCAAGTCATGGGCCAGCCTCCATTGGTGGGCCACCGCTTCAAGATCAGGTGGTTGTACCAGACGCTGACCAACTCCTGCACCAAACTCCAAGCTTGCTCGAAGAGCGGCTCTCAAGCTGAAAAACCAGCAAAGTTAAAGGACAGCTCATGTGAGCTGAAGAAGGAGCAGGGCGGGGGCGAATCTGAAAGCACACCAGAACGGGAGATAACGGAACCTACCATACATATATATATATATACAAACATGGAGTGGTGCCAACAGGGAGCTTTTCCTTGCACTGGCCGACATTCGAGAGCTTGCGTCAGCAGCCTAAGGTTTCACCACGGTCACCACAAAAAGCGTGTGATTTGGAGTCTACGAGTTTTCGATGGGTCCCCCCTGCACTCATGACGCCCGCTTGTCCTGTTCCCCATCGGAGAAGCCAAATTTCTTGCGCAAATCATTCCTTCGCAGGCTGCGTGAGCAATCGTCTCATAAATACGCATAAATGAATATGCATAACTACAACACCCATTAAATCATGCAAGGCAACGAAGCCAAGAGTTCAAGAACAAATCTGGAGTCACGTGCCGCTTTCGCCACCCCGAAATACCCCGAAGCCCCAGCAAAACTAACTTCTGATTTCATTGGCTCATGAACATTGCGAAACGGTCTGCACACGGCATCGTCGGCTACCAAGATAGCACCATAAAATGAGGAATTTATTGTTTCAAAAGCACACCCAAGCTAGTCCCAGACACAAGCCTGAATACAGCTAAATCGAATATCATTCTCTCCAACAGCCGGCACGCTAGAAAACCATCACATCTGCATTTTATAGCCTCCCAAGACCGCCCAGCGGTCCGCATATCAGGGCCTTTTTGTTCTCTTACTACCCCAGTAAGCCCAGGAAATGAAAGGTTAAACTTTCAGATTACCACTAAGTTATAAGAACCCAGAAAAGCTTAAATGTTGGGTATTGGAGAACTACGTTTTTCTGTGCAAGATTGCACAAGCCTTCCTTCTACGAACGTCAGGTCACAACGCATGCGAAGCCAAAGCTCCCAGAGGGATCATAAAAGTCATTCAAGGTTGATTCCAGGCTTGGTTGGGTCTGAGGATTGCCAGTGCGGCCTGCTTGTGGAGCGAGTTGTGTGCAGGGGGCCTACCAAACGAGCCCCCTGATATTCCACCAAAGATGCCACAAGAAATGGCTCCATAAATCAAGTGTGGAATGAAGTACAACGTGGGTCATTTTTGACTTAGGGTCTGGGATTGAAAACATTTCGTGTAACAGATGTCTCAGGAATGCTCAAAATAGGTCGAGAGTTATGGTGTGCGAAACCTACTACAGCTCTATATTCCTGGATTCATGCAAATGTACTATCTGCGTCCAAACGATGTAACTTGGAGGTCGCAGAAACTTGTACCTGGACCGGCAAATGTGATCCAAAATGCGAAAAACATGTGGCTCACCAGAAATCATTGGGCTCATTTCATAATGTGTAGAAAGCTCTAGGTAAAATGCAAAGAAATGTGAGAAGAATGCGATTCCTTGTAACTTACATAGAAACTGCGGCCTGCGGAGCGGGGCCTGCGGGGCGGGGCCGCCCCCGCAGGCCGGCCCCAGCACCACCTGCTGGCCCTGCGAATGTAACCAAAATGCAGGGGAAAATGTGGAAACATGCGAAACATGTGACAAAAAATGCAAAATGCGCAGAAAATGCAACACAAATGCAAAAGCCTTGAAGAAATGCAAAACCAAAGCAACAAAAAATGCAATTACCAATATAAAGGCACTTACAAATGTGAAAACAATATGACAAAAATGTGATACACAATGAGAAAAGAATGTGATGCATGTGCTCGCATTTTGCTCACATTTCTATTTTATTAACTATTTTTGCGCATGTTGATTTTGATTTACATTTACATTTCGATTTTCTTTTTTCCTCATTGTCAATTACAATGTGATTTGCATTTGCTTTTTGCTTTGCTTGTTTTTAACATTCTGAATTACATTCTGTTTTGCGTTGCATTTACCGACAGAACCCTGGCAGCTTGTTTGGCGCATTTGGATAAAATAACATAGGGGCCTCTGTACTAGGATTGTACACCATAAGTCTAGAGGGAATAATGAAATCAAGATGTTGATGTTTTTTGAAACCTTTTGCCTCTTGACTTCTGGATTCATTGGTTTATTGGGGCATGTCTGGCAATATGCATGAGCATGCATACCCCACACACCGGCGTAAAGACCCGACATCGAGCTTAACGCTCTGCACACTCTAGAGACTTACAGTCAGCACGCACAAGCCCTCACTTTTGGCAGGACACTGGCAGGCGGCGGTCAGGTTAGGTCTCTTCCGCCTAATTAGTAACAGAGCACCTGCGGAAGGCCTTACCTGCCACCCCACCAGTTCGGGCGGAGGGCGGGTGTTTTGAAAAGCAGGGACGCTCGTTGCGTAGGCTCAAGCTCGAGCACGCAAACTGCGGATGCGCACAGAGTTCATGCTCGAACATGTCACACCTCGTGCAACACGCAACAAGTGCCCTCATGATACCCTACAAATACCACGACAAAAACTGGCAAGAAGTCAGTCTCCGAACGCAAGCAGGCCCAGTGCTGAGAAAGCCCGTCCCTGTAACACGCTGCCAGGTTACAGCTGCTTGATGTACGCGTATTGCCAAGTTGAGGTGTTGTACCTGTTCTCAACTGTCAACTGCTTGACTCAGTTTTGTACAACTTTGCCAGGCCAGGTCGCCGAGTTTGCCACATTGATTCTCGGACATACGCCTGGCCCTTGTTCATTTGCCCATCCTTTTCCAGGGCAACTCTCCTCAGTTGCACACCAATGTTGCAAGTCTGGCCCTTTCGATCGAGGAATGTCGCGATGCGAAAAGCCGAGCATCTCCAGGACATTGGCCTGGTGTCCGGTTAAGCTCTGCTCAGTGCCATAATAGATAATGGGTGTGCCGCGTGCCAAGAACACGTACGCCAGTATATTCCTGATCCGAAAAGAATCATGATCACCTCGTTGACAGCAGGGAGCTGGAGCTCTGCGAATTGCTCTCAAGCAGTCATTCCAGGCATAAGTGCCCGGCAGTAGTACGTGACTCGCGCAAACTCATCGTGATTGTCGGCAAAGTTTCCGAGCAAGTCCAGGTCCTTGTAGAGGCCCGGCTTCGATTGATGTTCCAAGATGTCATACAATTTCCTGCGCCATCATGGGGCAGTTCAGCAAATGCCTAGCCGTAAAAATAGATAAGGTTTCTGACATGGTCTGCCATCGAATGAGTGATACACACTCGGCGTTTTGCCCTGCCATGCTCTCCACTTTTGCGGTCTATCTGCTTGCAGCCATTGTCCTCAAGTCTGGAAGCTCAGGCGTGAAGGCTCCTTGCAGGTGGTAGTTTCCCAAATCTCCTCCCAAGTGGTACTGGCAGAAACTCGCATGTACCTGCAGGGTGGGCTTTGGGTCGGCTTTGGCAGCCCGCTTCCACGAATGAGCCGGTGCAGGTCTAGCCCAGCCTGGTAGAACGCCGGGAAATTCAGCAGCCCTGTCAATACGTCCTGGAAGCCTGCATGGTAACCTCAGGTCAGCGCTCGGCGCAGGGCAGATGCCCAAGTGCGTTGCCGGGGCGGCTCATGGGTTCACGTCACGGTCGGCTGCAGGACCGACTTGCCAGAAGGAGGCTAGCCTTTGGTCGTCCTCTACCATGCCTAGCTGGGCCTAGCTACATCTCTAAATACGCAGCCTTGTCTGGGCTAGGTTTTCGGCAGGAAGCCAGGGATTTAAGCGTAAGCAGACCCGGGGCGGTTCGATGCAGCAATCTGCAGGGTTGTTGCTTGCAGTTCTGCTGATATTACTTAACTGCTTCAATTCATTTGGCTCTCATTGTGGTACTCGTTATTCATGGTGGCCTCTTCCCACTACCTCCGCTGGCCCTCACAACGGTCGCGAAAGACAGGCACTACATTCGGGCGGCCTTTAGTTAGTCTGGCGGTTCGGTATCTGAATTTCACCACTTCGCCATTGTCAACCTGCACGGATCTGACCGGCTGTTGAAGATTCCACCCTGACTGTGGGATGCTGTTCAGAACGTTCTGGCGAGAGTAATGAGTTGCAGCGGCATTGGGGACAAACGGTCGAACGGGGTCCTTTGCACTTCGTCCAGCTCATACATCCATCGGGCAACTGATGTTGTTCACTGTCGTCTCACCGTAGATATCAACCCCAGCAGCATCTTGCAGCTCCTTCCTTGGCATTACAACTTCAACGGTCACTGATGTCCGTAGGAGCAACAAGCATCACAGCCGGCGGTGCCCGTTTACTCAAGCTACACCAGAGGACCGTTTCCAATTCAATGCCAGCGGCAAGAAGTCCTTGGGCATATAGATCGCAGTGTCAAGGCGAAATGCATCAACGTCATACTCCCTTACGAGGTACTGCACGTACTCCAACAGCTTTTGACGGACGAAAGGATTGTCCTGCCAAGTGCAGACATAGACTCCGGTTTAGTAAGTGTCGATGTTTGATAGACTCACCGTTTTACTGTAGTGTTGGCTGTCGCAGTCACCGTCGTAGTAGTAGTAGTAGTAATAGTCGTCGTCGTCGTCGTCGTGGTAGTGGTAGTAGTAGTAG
>CAJNDV010021546.1:26494-38483 GCA_905221635.1 Symbiodinium sp. CCMP2456
GTTGTAGTTGTAGTAGTAGTTGTAGTTGTTGTTGTTGATTTGTAGTAGAAACAGCAGCCGAAAGAGCCAAGGACACTTGAGAAACAGCATGTCCGAAGGTAGCCTCGAAAAGCTGCAAAAGCACAACTCGCCTTTGAGGTGCCGTCCTGGTTGAGATCAGGAAGAATTCCGAACCATCCTTGGACTTGTAATTCGGGATTATCGCCTGGACAATCTGGCCCGCTGTTGCCCGGAAAACAGTTGCACTCCGTCAAGTTCATGTTGCGCGGGCCACCTTTGTGCCACAAAGCGGATGGGGATGACACAAGCCAACCCATGGATGCCAGCCAGTCAAGCAGGCATGAACCTAACCTCTGCTGCAACCTGAGCAGAACGACCCCGCTGACCTCGCAAATAGTTTTCTTGAATTTCTGGAAGCGGCGCAACAGCGAGGTGCTGTTTTGTTTTAGAAGCCGTTGGACAACAGCTTGTGCTCTGGAGTTCCGACATGTATATAAGGACCTTTGAGCGCGATTCTTCAAAGTTCTGTCGCAAAAGGTGCTAGAAGTGAAGCGGTGACCCGACGGTGTCTCTCTTACGGCCGCCCCTCTGATAGTCAGGCCTTGTTTTTTCTCGTTTTTAGGGTGTTCAAACCTTCAAGAAGGGCTCGTGTGGCACGTGCAGCACGGTTCAAGCTTCCACCCACTTTCACGGAACTGGTATGGCAATGTCAAGGAACACCAAGGAGAAGTGCGCTTTCCAAAAGATCTTCGCTCGAAGATTCCGGTTCATGGCTTCAGGAAGCACAAAATCGACTTTGTGGGAACGGCTGAGCCTCGAAAACCAAATCGGGTAGCGACTGGCAGAAGTTGGCAAAATCCGAACCCCCTCTTTGGCAGACAAACTGAGCGATTCCGCAGGCGATCATCGAAATTCCTTAAATTTTTAAAACCGCTGGAGGCCGAAGGCTCGGCCGACTCCCGAGTCGACCAGTGCAATCAAGAGGCACCGCGTCAAACCTTTCTTCACCTAACGAGACTCGCGCGTCGCACGTGCTGTGAGTGCTGTGTCCATGTGCACTGCCCAAATTTGGCTTCGAGTCCAAGGCACTCTGTCTTTCAGAACTTTATCGCTGCCTTGACTATCGGAAGCCTGCGCAGGTCCTCCAAGAACATAATCTCGGAACGGAGTTAACGGCGACTTGCCGTACGTGTGATAGTATTCCTGCACGGCCCAAGTCAAGCTGTGTCGCTCGCACTCCCCTCTTTTTGAGCTCGTCTACGTTGAGTTATCTGGCTCCACTAGACGCACGACTTGATTCCCAAATTTCCAACAACAGCCTCCTTGTTGAAGGGGTTGATGCCTTCTACACCCAGGTATGTCTTTATAGCATCGGGAGAGTTGTCGGACTTCGCCACCAACGGTTGAACATGGTTGGCGACGATGTCCACCACAAGACACATGTTTCGCTTGTGGAGCTCGCTGGACAAGGCACGGAGGGTCTGTTTGGTCCCAATGTGCGGATCAACATCGAAAAAATCTTGGGCATAGTAACCCGTGTAGTCTAAAGACTTGACAACCGGGGTGATCCAGATGCAGTCGAACCCCATCCCTTCGATGTAGTCCAGACGGTCGATGATACCTGGAGTGCAAGGCTGTCCGGGCATTGGCTCCGAGTAGAAGTCTAGCGGAAACACAAAATCACTTTCCTCCTTCAGTCCAAAGATTCGGCTATGTCAACTGCAAATCATTTATAATCATTTCCGCTGCAAAGGACCTTGCAGAGTCCCATTGCACCATGCGCCACCATTCGGAGCAAGCGGATTGGGCAGTGTGGCGAGGTCGCAGAACTCGTAGTTGTCCTAGCAGTGTATCAGAAGTAGTCTATCATACTTTGAGTCTCCGCGCACCAGTTGGTCCTTGTCTGGCCCACTCCTGGCAAAGCGATCCGTCACAATGAAGTAGATGCTCTTGCCCGCGACACTGGGCTTCCGCAATGCAGCTTCGCAGGCGAGTATGAGAGCTGTCCAGACAATCCAGGACTTGCAGAACCAACGTCGCATGGTTGCCATGGCCAGGAGTTTTCTGAAGAGTTGCGACTTTCAATGTGAGTAGTAGGCTGCAAGTCTGGTAGCTGCTGTGGAGATATGATGGGACATGGCCTCGAGCATCAAGCTACAGTGGAGCACCGGAACAGGTCCGGGGCACGATTCTGCCTCCTTGGTCAGCACATGTTCGTGGCACAGCCTAATGAAGAAAATGCTGAAGAAAGGCAACTGCCAGGCTTTTGTCTGCGCCACTCAACTCAAGAATTGTCTTGACCATATCTATCCAGTTGGCCGGATGAAAGTCCGTGGACACCTGCAGGCATGGCAACAAGGGCTTGCAGTGGCACAGCATGCGGCCCTGCGAAGGACCATTTGCAATCGACTGATGTATGCCGGCAACTCCATCTCGCCAATGTGGCCAGTTGTCTGTGGGCAGCGCTTTTATTTTTTCGTTGCTTTGAAGTCTTTGATGATCGGTTTGGCCGAGCTACAGATCGGGCCGTGTGCAAACATGCTGCACTGCAAGTGCAGTAGCCGAGATTTAGGCTACCATCGACCACTCAAGATTCGGGCAACCAAGTATTGCTCAAACTCAGTCCTTCCTGAACCGTGAAACACTCCGTTCCAGTTCATGCCCTTGCCCTTGTCGGCAATAAGCAGTCGGGGCATTAACTTGTGGTCTTTTAGACCAAGGCAAGCACAAGCAAGTTGTGCTACACGCTCACACTGGTTTCCAGAACACGTGGGTTGTTAACATACATGGGATAGCAGTCGGGGAAACTTCTTGAATCAGCTGCTGCATTGTAGGCATCGCATTTGGCCGCCATGGTCTCCAAATCACTCTGAAACTTTTTGAAGCACTCCTTCGCATTCCCATCTGAAGCTATGGAAGCCGGCGGAAACAAATGGGACCAGTCCTCGCCCAGAAGCCTTTGATGACGGAGCACGAACTCACAAAATTCTAACATGCTGTCAAACTTGCCGCCGCTAGCTTGCCTGGAATATGTCTCCAAAGACATGCAACTCAGTCTCAGCCTCTATCTGTCACTCTCATCCCTCTCGCTTGCTTGCTCGCTTGCTGTCTTGCTCCCAGCCGTAGGGCCCAATTTAGGGTGGGAACCTGAGCGCTTGCGCGGCTGTGTTCTCGGCCGCCCGCACAGGTCTTTGGACCTTCTGTGTGAGACTGTGACTGGGGTCAAGGGGTCCCCCAAGATCTCATCAAAGAGGGTAGCGCATGCGGTAACATCACACGTACAAACAGCTTCAGTGGCGGCGTTGGGAGGTCAATTGTGCACTGTCCAAAACAGTAGGTTTCCAAAACACTGGGTTTGGAAGAGAAGTTGCTTCAGGAAGCACGGCTTCAATTATCTTTGAACTACTTGGGCCCCATCAATTGGAAGGGGCTCTCATGGAAGGCGCAATGTGCCTTGAAAAGAAACCAACATTGTCCACCAGGTTGGGTGCCTAATCCCGCAACGCCTCAGCAGCAGCAGCGGCAGAGAGCGAGAGAGAGAGAGCCCAGCAAGCAAGTAAGCAAGAGAGAGCGAGAGAGCGAGCGAGACTGCAGTACTAGTAGGAGTGGGCCAGGGGGTTGTCCGCGGCTAGCAAGCAAGCAAGCAAGCAAGCGAGATTGTGTGGAAGAAGACAGAGAGAGACTTTCAGAAAAGCCTGAAAAGAAACCTTCAGCAAGAAGGGGACGAGTTCATCCGACTGGCAAGTGGCTGACAGAGATGAACGGCATAAGTGCCGCCAAGAAGAAGCGCGGCACAGCTGAGAGCGAATGATAGGAAGAGCAGAAAGCAGAGACTGGGTTCTCCTCTTTTCTCCAAAGGCTGGTACCGGGCGGGGCAGCCAACCCCAAGACAGAGAAGGATCGCACTCCTTGCAGCTAGTGCTTGGAAGGACCTTGAGGACATGGCTGCAGAAGCAGGAGAGGACACTTGCGCTTGTAAGGTCGCTGTGGAACACATTAGCGCGAGCGCCCGCAACCCTTTACTTGAGACTGTTTTCTTGTGAGGCACTTGACACAAGGCAGTTTCATTTACGCCTTGTAAGGGTCGGGGAATTGTAGGGAATTCTGGCGCTTGCGTGTTGGCGGTACCACATGCCACCTAATATATATATATATATATATATAGGGACCGTTAAGGCAACCCCATTTTCATCCAAGCTGGGCCGAACGAACTGCCCCCTTTCGCCGATTCGTCAGTGGCATGTTTTCGCGGAGGAATCGGGAAATCCTTTTCTTTCCCTCAGCTCTGCCCCACAACGGATGCAAGCTCGGGGTATTTGTCATGGCCTTATCCTTTGCTGCTGCACGCTGTAAGTTGTTGCTCATGACATGTACGGGTCAGGTGACTTACATGGTCTCTGATTGGGTGCGACGTGGCGCACGACGGGACGCATGCGAGCCCCCATTCGCTTTGTATGCTGGTCCATTTAGAAGGGTGTCCCCTGAGGCCTGGCATACCTTCATCTGCCCTGTTGAGTTGGCAGCACCAACATGTGGGGGGGGGGGCGCCGCCAGACTGGGGGTTCGCTGCTTCACATGTCGTCTGCACCGAGTTCTCGTTCAGTTGGTGCTCGAGGTGGTCCTTGCAAATTTGCCTCTGGGTCCACAGTCATGTAACATGTAGCATGTCGCCTCAACCCTACTGCTGGAGGTCGCAAGGGGGCCAGGGTCCGGTGAGGACTTTTTGCGCGTTCCGGGGCCCGCGCAAGCCTGAAACTTACGGCGCGTGGCCTCAAGCCGCCCCCGCTCAGGGAATACGTCCACCCCCAGGCCTGGAGAGCAAAGACTCTCCAGCCCCAAGATGCCCCAAGGTCTGACACCCCGAGAGGCGCAGGCAGTCGACTTGAGCCTGTTGTGCTCTCTTTCTTTCTGTCTTTCTGCGGGCCTGAGGTCAACATCCATCAACTCCCCAAACTCCACATGTTTGCTTGGACGCGCAGCTTCGGCATGGGTGTCGACGTGAAGGACATGAGCAGAGCCTGCAAAGTCGCCGTTTGCTTCGTCCCCCTCAGTGCCCCTGGCGACCACTTGAACGAGGTCCAAGATGCATCCTCCCAGATCGCAAGACTGTCAGCTTGGGCTTGTCTCTGACAGCTTTGAGACAACAGCTTGGCATGACCGTCTTGCTCTGTCGTAGGGTTTGACAGCGACCTCAGGTGTTCATGGTATTTGTTGGGAGTGACTGGCGGGCTCCACGCGCTGTCGCTTCATCGCATCGCAGCTTGGCTACACACCCAGTAATGAAGGAGTGTGATGCAGTTTTGCGATGTGTTCGTGGCTATTTCGCATAGGGTCTCCATTCGCACAGTTTGAGCTGACCTCTTGGCGACAAATCGACTTGGCGACAAACGGAAGGACAAACCAGGAAGAATTCGACTGAAACCAAAACATGGTGGCTGGCTTGCGGTCTCCAGCATTGTTTTAGGCAGGCGATGTACCTAGAACGAATGACCACGCCGTTCCGGCTCGGGCCTGTTACATGCGGTCACGCCTCACCAAAGAAATATGAAACCTTCGAGTCGTTCCCGTGTGGGCACGCGGCGACTATGCCAAATGCGAGACGAAAGCGCCATGGCCATGGCCGTTGCCCCGTCAAGCGAAGGTCTCACTCTTCCCTACAAAAACAGAGGTTACTTCAGTGGTTCAGTGTTCTGAAGACGCAGTCCGAGGCAAGTCCTGGGCATACACCTCAACAGCCCCCATCTGTTCGTGACCTGACAGTCACAGCACGGTTCATGACTGGGCCAAACATGTTTGGGATTTACAGCCTATGGACCTGTCAGAGAGTCTGACAGCATCTTGCAAATCTTTCAAGCTTCTCCATGCCCTGACCAAGCCTGCAGTCGCGAGCCACATGACGCCAGCCATCCACTTGACGTAGAAATCCCAAGTATCCTCTGCCGAAGCAGCACGTGCTACCTGAATCAGCAAATCCAATCGCAGGCCAACATGCCACAAGGCAAGAACATGAAGAACGAGATGGCACGAGCAACTTGCAGAAGGAAGTGCAGCTGATTCAACAAACCCCGAGCAAGAGAAAGCAGGCCAGAGAGAGAGAGAGAGAGAGAGAGAGAGAGAGAGAGAGAGAGCGAGAGAAAGAGGGAGATAGCGAGCTGGAGATGATACATGAGACGGCATTGACGGCATGAGATAGCCTCAGCAAGGGCATGGTTTATGCTTGGCGGTCAAGACTAGGGCGAGAAAAAGAGGCCGCCTGGGCAGTCACCCGTCTCGGTTTAAAGTCCAGCCTATGTGGCTTGTGATTCCGAAGCTGGGTGTCTGTGGGTCTGGGGCGGTCAAACTGCACGGTTCTTCGACATGTGCCAGCTCGTCTTAACACCCAAGTCTTACCCAAGTGCTGCAAACTGGCTTGCAAACTAGACCAAGGTGCACAAGCGATCCGTGGTGCTCCAACCCTCCGTGAAGAGCCGGCATCAATGACCTCCATGCAGTGGAAGAAATGCCGGGCGAACATGCGCAGCTCCGGGTCGTCAGCCAAATCCTGTTTCCTCAGCAAAGCTCCACGCAAGTAACGACGAAGGCAACAGTCCAAAGTAGGGCCATAGCAAGCTGGAAAGCACTAGTGCATTCTGGCAGCGTGGCATAGTAGCACCACAAGTAGCTAACCACAAATCGCTCCATGATATCGTACAGCTCCAAGGCCTGTCGCCAGTACACTGTGTCCACACCACTTTCCTTCAATTTCAGGATGTATGCTCGCAAGTCGAAGATGTCCTTCGTGGATGGGACGACCAAATCGGGGGCTGCTGCAAAAGCGAGCTCCAAGCCTCTCTCTGTCAGAGCAAAGCAGCGTGGTCCCATGGATCTTGGTGCTACAAGATTGAACTTGGCATTGTCATTGATGGAAATTGTCTGGTACGTGAAAGGGGTCAAGAACCTTCTAACCGGGTGCTCCGGCGACATCTGTTCTCGTAAAGCTGTGACGAACAAATTGGTAGTTTGGAGGTGGACATGGTAAAGGTGGTCCACCAGCGTAACCAGCACAAAAAGCGATGACCTGAATCGAAATTTGGCACGAGCCCAGTTTTGCTCTCCTGGCTTGGTGACCATCTTGGTGGCGTCATCATCCTCTCTCATAGGACCCATGCCATAGTCCACAATCATGACAGGCTTCCACGACTCATCAAAATAGGCATCGCCTCCATACCTTTCAAAACCTTCTCGGACTGGGAGGCCTGACAACGCATTGGTCCTGACAACGAACAGGTTTCTGCCATCAACGACCTCCGTTTCAATCCGATGAGCTCCTAGCCCGTACAGGCAGAATCTTGCCAGTGCTCGGTCGCTGTGCTTATCCGCCCATTCCTGGTAGACTGGTGGATAGACTGCCTGAAGCTGCTTCATGACATACTCCACGCAATTCTCCTCTGGAGCAAACTCACTCATACGGTCGAATGCTGGCCACCAGAACATGTTATGCTCGATGAAATTTTGGGTCCACGTCGGTCTTATATACGGACGCAGAAATTGATCCGTATCACCCAAAGGAACTTGGAGGTTCAGGGTGTAGTCCAAGTATACCTTCTTCAATGGCTCCTTTGGCCTCATCAAATCCAACGGCATGAACTTATCGCTTGCTTCGGGGGTAGGCGCGTTCCAGTGGATGACAATGTGCGACAAGTATATCCTCGGCACGTGTGAATGTATAGACAAACTGCAGCAAAAACGAGACATGAGAACGTAGGTTTGCTACTAGTAGTAGTAGTAGTAGTAGTAGTAGTAGTAGTCGTAGTCGTAGTAGTCGTAGTAGTCGTAGTAGTCGTAGTAGTAGTAGTAGTAGTAGTAGTAGTAGTAGTAAGTAGTACGGCGTAGTAAGTAGTAAGTAGTAAGTCTTCTTAAGTTGTATGTAGTAAGTAGTAACTAAGTAGTATAAGTAGACAGTAGAAGATAGCAAGTAGTAAATAGCAAGAAGTAGTAGAAGTAGCAATAATACGTAGTACGTAGTACTTACGTTGAACGTAGTACCTACGTCGTCGTGCGCAGAACGTAGTACGTCGTACGCAGCTCCTGCGAAGTAGCAGTAGCAGCTGCAGTGGCAGCACGTGGCAGCAGCAGTAGCAGTAGCAGCAGTAGTCGTGGTGGTAGCAGTGGCGGTGGCGGTGGTGGTGGTGGTGGTGGTGGTGGTGGTGGTACGCGTAGGAATAGAACTAGCATTAGAACTAGTACTAGTAAGTCGTGCTATGAATGGTTTTTCCCATCTCTGACATTCAAGCCATGAGGCATATGGACATAGAGGTCCCAGGTCCAATACGCAGGGTAGAGCTGCCACATGCACGTGTACATGATGAAACATGACCTAAGGGCATGGTGCACAGGAGATTGCACGGCGGCAACACGAGAGAGTCGGAAGGGGCTATCGACTAATCTAAGCCTTCGGCATTGGAATGAGGCACACCAAAGCTGCCAGAAAGAAGCCCACGCTGAGGAATGTAAAGGCGAGGACGGCAACGGCGAACAAAACAATGGCAGCACACGGATAGCACAATGCACCAGGGCAACAGAAGTACTTGTTGTTGTAACCAGGACTGGGCCTCAGGTTGCTTCAACTCATGTTGGATCACACCGCGGCACATTACGCTTGGAACTGACAAAGTTTCCAGAACGCTACCTCTTCCAAGCGGCTGAACCAGTGGCCAGCTTCGAATCTCATCAGCATTCTTCTGCAGCAGCTGGCGCTGCTCGCCCTTTTCGGCGTCTACTGCCATGTGGCTGTGCTACCCACTGACACCAAAACCACCTGCTCCTTGGGTCTTTGAGCCAGAAGCGCTGCCATCCCACCACACGTTGATGGCCTGTATCTGGCTCACGTCCAGGCGCGGGCTCCGACAATAGACCCAAGAAAGGAACGTTGCAACAGCTACTCGCAGCCTCATGACATCTCAAGACACAGATACACTCAACATGTGCAACACAGCATCAAAGAACATCAAAGACGAGCACAGAAAGACACGAGCCAGTGCTTGCAGCTGCAATCAGCTGCACCATGCCGGATGCAGCACTCCTGCCTGGAGCTGCTCGTGGGCGTCAAGCCAAAGAGGCGCACGAGCAGGATCTTTCCGTGGGGCCGTGGGGGTTGGATGCGCAGGTTCTTTGAGGAGGAAGCTACGCTATTCTTGTCACTCAGCTGCACCTTCAAATGGTGCCTCTGGCCAACCATGTCGAAAGCTCCAGCGCTCTCCGTCGCATGGCGCAAGGTTGCTGGGTTCTCCTGATTTACCCTGGCCGTGCCTGCAGCATTTCACAAAGTGGCCTTTCATCATGTTGTGATTCTTGGTTTTCGTTGCATGACATGGCAAGAGAATATGGCCAGCTTCGGAGAGGGTCAGCACATGACACATGTCACAAGCACAACTCCCGCTTCATGTCCATTGCAAAGCCAGACTAAGAGACTAGGCCTAGGCTGCAATGAGGACAACACATTTCGGCCACCCCCTGGCTGCCCCATGGCTGCCAAGTACCTCGCATTGCAAGTCATGCTTGTTGAGCCCGTCCGATGCCACCGTGTGTTGGACGCTGAAAGCCAGCTCAAAGCACACGACAAAAAATCGTAATCTAAGGCACTTGAGCTGCTCGATCTTCTTGAACTCGCCACGCTTGTCGCGATCGAGAAAGTAAAAGCCACTAAACCTGACATTCCACCCGCTTTGATTTATCAATTCTCTCCTACTCGAGACAAAAATCGCCCGGAATGTGAGAATTTGGCCAAGAAGCTCGATCAGTTGGCGAGTTAGTTCATTGGTCACCTGTCGGTGGATCTGCGAAATGACGGCTCCGTGTGGCACCCTGTGGACATTATCCGGTCTGCTTTGAGCATTGTAAGGTCCTGGGTCACTGTTTCGAGGCCCTGTTGTATCATTGTCGATCTATACTTGGGTCATACACCACCTTGACGAACGAGCCTAGGTACGATTGCAGCCTGCAGCCTGTCGGAGCCGCGTGCTCTGAGACTCGTGTTGCAGGGTGAAGTGGATTTCAAGGCACGCATTCAGGAATCCAAGCAGAGTGCACCAGCTCGGACCTGATCTCCCCACTTGTTAACCAGCGGCATCGAGGCCTTGCAAAGTGCCGCAAGGGTGCAACCGCAGGAAAATGGTTCCAGGTGCCGGGCATCGTCCAAGAAAACTGTCAGTTGTTTTCCGCCCGGCCTTTGCAGTCAAAACTCTTGTCAAGCTCTCTTACGGCAAAAGAAATGCTGGTACAGAGAGCGAGCTGACATTTCAGGCTGTGACGGACAGAAAGTCTTCCCTGTCTTTCTCTCAACTTCACCTTCGATTGCCCTGGCAGTCTGGCTGCAAAGTGAGAAAGCAAAGTGAAGCTTGTCAAAGCACAGGATCCGCCTTTGCAAGCCAAGTGGTGTGGTGGCCTGGCATGTGAAGGATCCCGCGGTTCGTAGCAGCCGGCTCTCATGTTCCACACGAGACGAGCCCCGCTATCCCGGTCTCGATCGGCACGAGTTGCAAATATCGTAAACTATCCCCATCACCACATGTCCGGCTACATAAAGTCATCGTAAGGTGCCCAGAACTGGGCAGTCTCAAACCTGGCTTGGCTTGGCTTGGCTTGGCCGCGGCTCCGAACTTGTTTCGGGTTCTGAGCGTACTTGTTATAATTCGGGGGCTGTTTGCAATAGTGGTAGCACATGCAAATCAACAATAACCTTCAGCATGTGCTTTCACAACTTAACTTACAGGCAAGGCTTCAGACAAGTTCTCTCCGGTTTGGTGTTCACTGCAGCCTTGCCATCTGTGTAATGACACCGCTCAGCATGTTTCTCAGTGCCCGTACTCATAGTAAGATCGTAACGATGAAACATGTGCATGTGATTAAATGAGTAGTGGTCGCTCGCGTTCGAGCTGCTACTGTAGCTGCAGTTACCAAAAAAGACTCAAGGCTACGTGCGATCCAGGTTCAAGATCGCGCCTTTACAGAGCACCGGATCAGCTCCCGGGCTGCAAACACTTCGTCTTCTCACGGCGTTAAGCTGTTAAGGCACAATAGGTCGAATTGCCTTGTTTCGCTCTCTCTGAAATGATCACCACAGTCACCTCTCTTCCGTGCTGGTCCCCCGAACATCTTGGCTGCACTAGATAGTCGAACTTTCGCCTCTTCGAACAATCCAGGAACCCTGCTATGGCATGGTTGGAGCTGCGCTGTCACTTGCTACCAGTTTCAAGACACAAGCGCCCTTTCAGCCGCCTCTGACACTTTCAGGGACTCCCGACACGTCTGCCTGTCAGCTCCGCCTGCTCCACCGCTCTACCAGAAACCAAAAGTGTTTATCGCGGAGTTGGCCTTCAGACACATTATCAGCAAATGACCACACAAGTCACAAGTCACAACGAAAGATCATGTTGAGGACCGTCTCTACCAGTCGTCCATTCTAGAATGCCCTGAGCCAACGAAAAACTCTTGGAAGCATAGCTCGTCCATTGCTCGTGCTCCCCGTCCGGGATCAAGCGATTTCACAACCAAAAGCCGCATTTTGCAACCACAGGCAGCATTTTTCATAGAAGAATGCCCGTTTCGCAAGCGGATGGCTATGAGAACGCGCATCTTACAACTGGACGACCAGAGAAAACACAGTTTGCAGCCGGTCTCTGTTTGTCTCTCTCTCTCTCTGTTTCTACTGGGTCTTCGAGAATCCGCCGACCCTGGCGGCGTGTTGAATGGGTCTCGATTCGGATTCGATGGGTTTGGAGGTGTTAACCCCCCTTTTTTCCCTCCTCCCACACCAAAATCCCGCAGACCAGGCGGTTTTTTTTGGGGCGGGGTACCCCAGGTCCCCAGGCAAGGGGGTTCGGGCTTTTGCTGCTTTTCTGGCGCCTCTCCTCTCAAACCCCTACAGCCTAGACCAACCTCCTCTTAACCCAGACCTGAGCCCCCCAAACCCGCAAGCCTCTGGCTTGAACCCCCGCACTCTCATGGCCCA
>CAJNDV010021546.1:42248-60099 GCA_905221635.1 Symbiodinium sp. CCMP2456
GTGTAGGGCGAATCGAGGCTCTCCAGCAACACAAACACCAAGTAAGCCCAACAAGGAAAGCAAAGTAAACTCACCGAAAGCCTCCACACACCCTCTTCACAAAACTTGTCCAAACTAGTTCACAATGTCCAGGAGTTTGGCTTCCTGCGAATTCCAAGCACTTCTATATTACATGTGCGGGTGACTATTCATTCTGACTAGTAGTAGTAGTAGTAGTAGTAGTAGTAGTAGTAGTAGTAGTAGTGGTAGTAGTAGTAGTAGTAAAAGAAAGAGTTGGAGTCTGGACAACTTTGAAATCCCGAAACCATCGGAACTTTCGCACAAACATATTTGGCTATATGTTGGCTTTGCAAGCAAATTTTGCCTCAAGGACCTTTAGATCAAACCCAAACCTAAGACTGGACTCCCAATGACCATAACCCCCACGAACAAATTCCATAAGCTCGGTATCAGGAGCCATATGGCATTTCACAGTAGTGCCTACATACGTACATGCATCATGCTCTGTTGCCTTTGCGTTCTAACGCTTGGATCGTTGGCCTTCATCAGTCCTAGAGACAGGTAGACTGCTGCCCAACCTGAATCTGATGGACGAGGACAGCACGGTAGCACACCGGTCTTTACAAAACCAAGCTTTCTTGCTCAGTCATAGAATTAACTTGAACGCAATGTTCGACTCAACGGCTTCTCCATGTCAAGCGCATCACCAAGCCAAAAGAAGGGTATCTATAGATCACTGACGCCACTATGTCCTCAGCAGGCGTCTTGAAGCCTTGCAGGGCAAGGGCCCGGCCCCGAAACCCTGCCAGGACTGGGCCAGGGCCCCCACCGCGTGAAAATAGTGATTGATTGTGTCCTGTTAATTTGATGTTAGTCGGAAGTATTGCGGGACGGGGGGGGTGTGGAGGGCGAATCGACGATCAAGCCGCAAGCCCAGCATTCTGTCATAGCTACACCAGGGCTCAGCTGCAGTCAATAAGCATCGTGCACAGCTGATGCAACGCAACACCGGAGTCACTGGAGTGACAGTGAGTCCCAAACCCATGTCCAGACGCTGCATGTACCACGACTCCACAATCGGTTCCCATCCTGAGCTAGCCACGGCGACCATTGAACATGTGAACAAAGGAATTCGGCAAGTCTACGGGGTCTGCTGAATTTGCAAGGTCCCTCACCCAGATCTGACGTAGAGACGAAGATGATACCTGCACGTGAAACCTGCAGGCTGCGCAGCAATGGTTGCGCATCTTTGGCCACCCAGTCTCAGAGACCGGACCGTCGCGGGGGATGCGTTTCGGAGGCTTTCAACTTCAAACCTGCATCTTTCGCCGTGCCAGTGGGTTTGTTGCGTTGTCCGGTAGTTGTCCGGCAAGTAAGACTGGCACACAATGCGGCAGTTGTCAGTCATGGGGATTCGATCCTCGAATATCGAAATGATGCACCCATCCACTACACCGCGACCGTGTCCGTCGCGCAAGTTTTTTCGCTGAGGCGGCGTCATTGTTTGCCAAGGTCAGAATCCTGGGCTGCGAGTGAGGGCACCAAGCGACTTACACGGCGTCTGCATGATTCTAGATCCTACTGATTTTGCCTGCTTGGTACTACAGCATGCAGCATGCGACACTCTTAGGCGTCGGCTATATTTTGACACGATATGGCACGAATCAGCTGCCCTTCCAAACCCAATGCAAGCACTGCACTCCCAGGCTGTCTTCTTCTACCTGTCGAGGCTGCTCGGCCGAGCGGCGTCGACGGTGTAATTTCTAAGTAAGCATATGGATATCCTTTCGTACCTGATTGATGTCCAGTACTGAATTATGTGACTATCTCACGTCTGACTAAGTAGCTGGCTGACTTCTAAGTAATTCATGTGGCAACCCGGCCGTCACCAAATGCCACGAACAAAGTATATGCCAACGCCAAAGCTAGGCACGGACGTGCTGAGTCTCAGGCTAGAAGAGGTTCAGAATTTGACAGAAGAACATCATCTGCACATTTGTTTGATACTAACACGGATGACTAATTCAGCTTGTGCTGTACAGTAGCATCTCGTCCGGCTTCTGCTGGAAAACGAAACGGAAGTCGCAACAGAAACGGCCCTAAGTCGGGAGCCTTTCCTGGAGCAGACAAATCAAGGATGTCTTGGTTGTTGCGGGCAAGCACGAAACCGTGCTCATCTGTGCTTAAAGTTTGAAAAAGTCCCATATAGTGCCCCGGCAGCTGGTCGACCTCTCCTTCTGTCTCGTTTGGGCCTGGGGTTTGGTGCTTTGGTCCAGGCGGTGGTCTGGTACCTAGTGCAGCTGTGTATTTTCAAGCTTGGCTTAGCCGCTGGTCTTTCCTGGGTTTCTTCACTTGTCCTCAGACTTAGGGTTGGACTCTCTCCTATTTTGTTCTCCTCGCCGCGGGCGAGGTTGGTGGTTCTTTGGGTGAAGCCTTTTGCAACAATTCGCAGTCGATCTCGCTTGGTTCTTCCTCCTCACTTCCTTCTGTAACTGTACTCGCCTGCCCAAGCTGACCTTGGACTTGTTTGGTGGTTCCTCTGGTTCGTTCTCTTCTTCTCGCCGCCTGTCTCCAAATCTCGTACCTGATATTACGTAAAGATTAAGACTACTCCTCCAGATTACTGGCCCGTTTTCCTCAACGGATCCAATCAGATTTCCGATTGAGCGAAGATTACGGCAAAGTCCACAGGAGACAGGCCTACGGGCAAAATCAGATCTCCGTCCTATATGCCCTCGACGACACATGTGATATGACGAATCTCCCATTACAGCGGGATCCAAACATGGTCCTGTAAGCCGAACCCCATCGGGTCAATTCCTAAATCACGTGAACGTAGGATCACGGACGCGATCGTGGTTGGGCCACGGGTGCTCTGCGTTTTGAACGGGACAAATCAAAGAAAGTTAGGCAAGACTGAGAAAGTCAAAAATGAAGGCATATGAAGACATCGACAGCAAAAAACATCTGCAAAATCTAGCGAAAACCGCAACTCCAGCACCCAAACCTCGAGTGTTGGACACGATACAAACTAATAATAGCGCAAGCAAAATCAACATAAACACTCGAACACCACCCACACCAAGAGCTAAAGGCATCAACAGCTCGAGGAGTACGCGGATGGCAGAGCAAAACAAAGAAGGACTCAAAGGGAACGAGCTGCGAGAAAGGGAATCGGGGCAGCAGGTCAGCCGGCTGGCTCTAATTACTGTATTAACGAGCTTCAGATTGGCATTCGCTTAATGCCCGTTTAGATTTGATGTTCACATAAATGTTTAAGCAGTTACAGGCAACCAAGGCTCTTGTTGTCATCCAGGACGGTATTCAGGTTCTCAATCCAGATTGCATCGATGGGTCCGTCGCCTCAGCTTCGGAAGTCTTGCTGGCCACATGACTGCTTGCAGGCCGAGGGGTCGACAAACAATCCAGGTGTGGTACTTGAGTGCACGATTGTTGCGCTGCTGCCATATAGAGGCAAACCTTTGCAGCATCATGCTTGGAAACAATCCTCCAAGCGGTTGCAAGAGCCCATTTCTGAAACTCCGGTGCCCGGCACGCCGGGTGTCCACTCATCGCCTACGGTTCATGCTTTCGCGCAAATACCAGATTGGGACTTTGCCACGATTGCCTGTTTCCGTCAAGGGGCACATCACTCATCCCAGGATTTTCCGCACCCTGAAACAAGCATCAACAGTGCCTGTGTCAAGAATGCCGTCAGCAATCAGGTATCATTCAGTAAGTACCTACCATAACAGTCAGTTCGTGCTCGAGTCCTATCAAAGACTCGACCGAATTCGGGGAGTCCCCGTTACATGCAAAGCTAAGCTCTCAATTACAAGCCAATAGGTAGCGATATGTAGCGATGATGAGGAGCTGAGCACGCAGGCTGAAAAGACGGCATCAGAAGCCACTTGCCAGCCCCTGGCCTGAAGCTTAACACCTGTAGCACAATACGGCGGACTACGTTGGCTTTTACGTGACATTCTGGAACTTTGTGCATGTTATCATTTTGTCGTTCATAGCTTCATGCCTTGATTTGCTATTTGTCGCGCTTCCCCCTCCCACTCCATCTAATGAATGCTGATTTGCGAGGCACTGGTTCTCACGCATCTCGCGCAAGACAGACAAACTTTCAAGCAAACAGACGAAACCACAAATTGACGGGGCCCTGGGGTGTTGCGCTGAGATTTGGCCACTCTGCAAGCTGCCACTCTCGCTGGGGCGCTAAGTGACCAAGGAGGCGACTCGAGGCATCCTTGACGCCGTACATCTGGGCATCAGTGATTGCCTTGTGGCTAGTCGGAACTCGAAGACTCGAAGTCCAAAAAACATCAGCGGATCCCACTTCAGCCTTGGGATTCATCACTTGTAGCTTGTGCGGCAGTGGCCTCTCGGAATCCTTGGCGGCTGCAATGCTAGAAGCTGCACCTTTCCCGACATGTCCCTGCCTCCGTCATGGCTGTAGTAAGTGTCTGCATGATGCGGGACTTGCCGCAAAGTGTGGGGCCTATCCGAAGCAAGTCGTGTGTTTACGGTCTACAGCCGGCCGGCTCAACTGCGGCCTACAAGCATGAAGCCGTGCCGCACCAAGGAAATCCTTAGCATTATTTAGCTCGTCCCTGGCAGCAATTCGAGGGACACCGCTGTCTCAGGATCCAGGATCCTAAGGGCAAAGCTCATAAAGCTGAACGATCTTGAGCAGCCAAGTGTCCTGCAGGAACCCAGCAACAACATGCGGGACTGACCGCGTTCCCACTCACAGTCCTTCCCGAAGAGCCGTTCCTTTTCAGCCAGCTTATTGACCTAGGTTCATCCAGGTGCTGCACCAACGATTTGACAGAGCAATCCGAGAGGCTGACGGCAGCCTCGAGGCTGTCATAGGTCTTCTTTGGTGGATCGTGCACCTCGGCTTATGGATGCCTAACACCGAAGACACGAGGACGAATCCCGTCCTTGGGGAATAGATCCTTGAGCAGAGCCATAAACAAAGGCACCTGGGCAAAAGCACGTGAGTCGCATGCTTCTCCTGCATGACGTAAGAAATAGAGGAAAGCTTCGGCTGCCGATGGCACAGCAATCAGATCATCGAGGGGCCACCGCAGATCAAGTCTCTGGCATCGTCAGCCACCAGCTTTGACAAGTTCATGTCCCTTACCTGGGATCCAGCCACAAGCTCGACATTAAGCAGCTCATAGCCTGCATGTTGTGTTTACCAGCAGACCAGCAAACTCTCAAAGCTACTCCCGAACAGAAATTTGCACAGTTGAGGAAGAGGAGTGTTGAGCCGGTCTTGTTATGAACTGTACCCAAGGTGCTGTACGCATGAACAGCATCTCCTCTTCAGCATCCGCTGACTCGCCTCTTTTTACGGCACCAGACCTAGTACGGGTCGCGAAGAACTGCCACCGTCTGACTGCCACTGCTTGCACCAACCCTCAACTAAGGATCGCTCTGACGGAGGACACTCAGGATGTTCCTCAACCCGAAATCGTAGTGTCGCTGCTTGCCTCGAGCTCATCGCATAAGTAAGCAGAAATGCATACACATCCGAGCCTTGCACAGTCATCAAGCATTATGCTGCCAGCGGAAACATGCCAGCCGGACTGAGCTGCTGCTCGCAAAGTGCGTACAAGATGTTGAACCTGTGAGGTCTTGATGCATCTGGCAGCTACTACATCTTAAAGCGCATGGCTCTGGATCGCAAGACCGCAGCTAGCAGCTAGCAGCCAGCACGAGCTAAGTCTTTCGCTTCTTGCCAAGATTGTCCATGTACACGTACCCGACCTGTGAGTAACAGCATGGAACAGCAATGCAGCAGAGCCATTGTCGAATTGCCGCCGAAATACTGAGGCCAACTTGACCCGCATAATTGTCTCACGGTTCCTCGAGGTATTGCGGGGTTTCATCACTGAAGTTCAACTGAATCCCCCGCGCTCGTGCAAAGTCGTGCCCTGGCATGTGCTGCATGTCCTCAGATTTTTTTTCAGAACGGCAGGCCACAGCGCCTGTAGCCAGGCCACGCCTGACCCTCCAGTTGAGCTGTGAGGGAAAGCTCGCGAACATGATACACATCAGAATATGGGTTCATGATTCCTGCTGCAATGGTGACGTTGGAATCAGCGTGAATAATGGCATCACAGGACGCTAGCAGCAGCGCGTCAACCAAGCAGTCTCTGGCATCTGCTAAGGTCAGTTGCGTAGGCTGACCATGAACTTCCCTGGGTAGCTGCATGTCGTTGATGCCTCCCACTGAGCGCTTTGCTTGTTCGTTGCATACTAGGTGTGATCCGAAGGCCATGCGGAAGGCAGCCACTGCTGGTTCATCATCGGTTGCCAGCAGGATTATAGGAGGGACACCGTCGCGGCTGTACTGAGGCATTAGCTTCCGCACTGCATCTATATAGGACTCAGTGCACAGCATGCGCTGCTCTAGCTGCATGCGAGCTGTTCCGGGGTTGTCGACACGCTTGTGAACCCCAATCAATGCTTGAGCTCCAGGCAAACCTCGCCCTTGCACCATTGCAAGAACCCGATCACGCAACTCCAGCACTTCCGGGAGGGGCCGCAAACACCTTTCGGCCACCTCCGCATATGCTGCTCGCCGTTTTGATGCCCCGGGTCCACGAAGGAACTGTCCGCGAAACACGTTCACCAAGAGGAAGTTGAATCTGTGCGTCACATCGAAACGCGGAGTCATCGTCTCGCACGTTTTGGTGTCGCTCTGGGGTAATCGCTGGAAGAGACTGTGGAACACGTCCTCCCCAACAGCGCCATAGTTGAACTCACGTTCCTTTCCGGTTCTTACCCAGTCAGGATCCACCCTGCATGTGGCGAAATAGCATGCATCAAGGACCTGAAGCCAGTTTGCAAAGAAGCCGTTGTCTACCGTCGTCACGCGTACGTAGCGAGCCTCTGCTAAGTCACACAGCTCGCCTAGGGTTCGCAGAATGGCGACAGGAGCCTTCCGAGCTTCCTCTTTCTTGAAGAGTTTCTCTTCTTTTGTGGGGCTACCAGTAGCGCCCCAGTCGGTGAAGTCACGGAGTGTTCCTAAGACTTCCTCGCAACATTCCAGAAAAAACCGGAGCTTTTGGCGCGGTATGCAGTCGATAGCTCGGCCTAGCACCCGATAGGCAAACGCAGGCATGCGGCTGTGGAAGACACCGAGGGCCAGCTCATCGAGGCCTTGAAGAAGTTCTGGGACTTGGTGATGGTCACGTAGGCCTTGCGACGCCTTCAAAGCTTGGGGCTGTGAGTCGAGACCTTTCCATCGCTTGGGCTCCAGAGCTGCCAAGACGAACTGTGAGGAAACTGGAGGCAGCTTGAGAAGCTGCCGCAGGATGTAGTTGCGCACCACTCGCCAGCGATCTGCCAGCACCTTCTGCTGTGGACCAGGCCCAGAGCCAAGCCACCAATTCGTGAACATCCCGACGAGTGAAGGCCCCAACTGCTCTGCAATAAAATATTCAATGTGCCGGGACAGCTCCAGAAGAGAAATGCTTGAAAGAGGCCAGCGAACCTTGGCCGGGCTGAACAGGACACCAGAATCATAAAACCACCAGTTGAGAGACACATTCTCCTGACCAACACTGTGCACGTGATGAAACCAACTCATGGGCAGGAACAGAAGGTCGCCGGGCAAGAGCATGGCATCCACTCCCCGACCTTTCAATCCACCCGCACGTGGCCACCGATTCAAATCGAGATTCTCCAAATCGACACGAGCCTTGCGGTCAAGTGAATGATGAACCGGGTATGGATACAGGCATTCTGCACAGGTCACATCGAAGAGCAAGAAACGTTTGCAGCCTCTCAGCTGCAAGTACAAATTGTGCTGCTGATCGTAGTGTGCTGCGGTCAAGAAGTTGGAATAGCTAACAAACAGCTGGTTTCGTGAAAGCTCGCCGAAACAACCCATTTGAGCAATCTCATGGACCAACTGTCTGTTCATGGTATGCAAGTCCGCTTCAAGAACATCGTCGAATTTGGCAGAGGTAACTATGCCACCTTCGTATCGCAACACTGGTGTTTGCAAGTAATATGATTTTCCATCTTCGTTAACTTGCTGCTTATGCACAAAGTCTTGAAAAGTCATCTTGCAAGCCTCCGCAATTGTACTTGGCTCATAACCTCCCTCGTTGCGGCACTCGAAGGAATAGGCAAAGCGCTTCGCATTCTGAGAAGAAGCGAAGGTATGGTAAAGCTGCGTACCCATGTGCTCATATAGATAATCCACGTCCCACCGGTCCACAGCTCGATTGAATATAGGCAGGTTCCGAACTATGCAAGGGTATGGTGAAGAGGGGTTCAAAAATGGCTTCAGCTGCTCCCTGACTTCAGGTGATAAGCAGCCCTTCGCATCTACAACGGGGCACTGGTGCCCGATCAGCTCCGGATCATGTCTTGGAGGAGCCGCCTTCTCTGCTGTGGTCTCTCCTGCGACGCTTCGGAAGCAGGTCGCCGCTTTTGCGAGGTTGAGCGGGACGCTTCTTTCGGCTGCCCGACTTTCAGGGAGAGGGTGCAAAAGGCTATACTCGTGCTTCTCTTGCATGTGAGGCTCCCAGCCGCACTTCTGCCACAGCACATCCACCACTTTTTGAAGCGTAACATCATCTTCGGACTCTGGCGCAGCTCTCGCCGACCCCTCCAAACGAGCCTGCAACCCTGTGCCCACCGCATCCAGCAAGTTCTGTGACTCAGCCAGTTCCCGAATCATGCGCAAAGCTTCTGGGATCGGAATTGACGGCTCAGGCGGTGCCGCGTGGAATGACTGTCTATCCAAATGTCGTGGCACGCTTTGGCCGAAGCATTCCTTGCCCTTGCTCTGCTGATGTACCGAACCTTGCGCATGCAGCACACTCTTACCGTTACCTGCCTTCAAGGAGCATCGAAGCCTGTGAACCGGCCAGGCTTTCCGCTGACACTCGGGACCACAAAAGCGTTCAAAGCATCGACTGCAGCGCGTGGGAGCATCCGGGCGTAAGCAACCACTGCATGTCACCATGAGATTTCACGGACGGCCGACGACGATTTACGAAGGTGTTTACTCCTTGCTTTTGCTCGCGGGAGTTTGTTGTGCAAGTGTTGTACATGTTTGGGGGCTGCTTGCCACTCCCACCTGCATTGCTTGAGCCCGCACGGGATGTTTCATGCATCTGGTAAGGCTCACAAGGCTGAAAAAGGGTGCTGATTTGAGGCCGGGGCGGTACCATCATGGAGACCTGGAAAGTTGCGACTTAGAGACTGAGGTCTGCCATTCGCAGCGACAGGGCCCCCACACCCCGGAACAAGACCTTCAGATTTTCTGGCAACTCTTGCCGCCCAGCCTTGGCTCTTAAGTGTGCAGTTCGGCACATCCTCATCTTGTCTCGGCCCTTGGCGTAACCTGGGTTCATGGTGATGAAATAGCCCACCGACCTGGAGCAGCACGATCTGCGCATGATATTTCATGATTCCGCATGTAGTCTCATGACCCGGTAAGGGTTGGGACGCCACGAGCTTGATTGGATAGGGCTCACCCGGGAAGAGGAAAGTCTTGGCATTCTGCTTCTTTGCCTGAAGCACAGACCGATCGAACAAGACATTCGTATGCGTTGGTGGCTTCCAGCCTGCCTGCATGATGGATTCGATTTGGGTGGCCACCACGCTCAAAACTTCCAGCTCGATGCGATTGAACTCGTCAAAGCACCCCCAGAGGCCACTCATGCCTCAGAAGGCGGACTCGTCAACAAACGTCAACGAACGAACTTACTCTGCCGGTCCGAAGGCTTTTTTCTCAGTCTTCTGCACACGGCTTGGAAGTAGTGCTCACAAAGGCAGCTGCCAAAGGCACATGGTCTGAGGGGAACCATGCAGATGGTAGCTTGTCCGGCCAGGGTGGCCATCCAAAAGACCAGCCAAGCCTCTCTTCCTCTTCAGCAGACAGAGGCCACCTAAGGGTGCCAAGCTGCAAGTTGCTGCTGTGATAAATGAAGTCTATGCGGTCATGCCGTCCCTCAGCTCGGAAGGTGGCCGGTGGTACAGGTAGGTCAGAGTAGGCATCCAGGAACTTCCAGCTCTCATGTCTTCGAGGAAACGGATAGCCAGAGCCATCCTCGGCATCTTTGGTTTCAAGCATCTGAAGCTCGCCATGCAGCCGGGTACCCGCCGGCTCGTTGAAGTCTCCGACGATCACCGCGCAGCTTGATTTCGTATCGACGCCAAGATCTTGTCTCAGCTTGCGAAAGCGCCTGCAGACAGACTCCAGCTGAGACCGACGCGCATCCTGTGCTGTAGGCTCACCCTGCAAGTGGACGTTCGCCACGAACAGTGTCAGTGGCGTAGAACCCGCGACCACTTCACCTTCATCGCTACAAACCTCGCGCAGTGCCAGCAAGCTTGCTCGAGAGCGATGCTCCACCGTCACCACTGTGAATTTGCTTGTTCTCACGAACGTCACAGGCTTCTCGATTCCCTTTCGTGGCTCTGTAGGTGCAACCGCCTCGTACCCTGAGAGTGCCAAAGCGTCGAACAGTGACCGGTCTTCTCCTGCTGCTTCTTGACAGCACAGAACATCAACGTCTAGAGACAACAGTCGCTCAATGATCAAGGGTTTTCGATAAGCCCACTGCCGGAAGACGTGTGGCACATAAGGATAGTAGTCTACATCTGCAAACCGCGGCGTGAGAATGTTGAAGCTGCCGATACTGAAGTGGCCAGGGCCAGGCTGTGAAGCGGGCAGTTTCATGGGCGGTCTGACGATGCTCGGCGACCGCCGGCTCGCCAGGGCCAGGCATGGGCAAAGGCCCAAGTCGCGCTGCGGCATGGCTCGCCCTGCACGAACCCGCAACCGGAACTTGTTACAGTACCGCATTCGCAGAGGTCGAAATTGCACCGGCTGATGTTGTACCGCCTTCTTACATGTCGCCATTAAGTACCACTAGATTCCCACCAGATTCTCGACTTGCACACCTTGCTATCCGCTGGAATATAGAGCCAGCAACGGAGCGTAGGAACTCCTGGCGAACAAAGCTGCCAAGCTAACGCACTGAGTGCTGCACATAAGCCTTTGAAGATCTTCGCCATATCCTTGAAGCGGTGTTGGTCCTGGAAAAAGCTGATGCAATACATGTCTGAGTGAGCAAAACGGTAGGCGCACGGAGCAGTTCGTCACCACCACGAAGATGCCCAATGTCCGGCCCATGTCCTCTGCAGCAGCAGCCGCAGTTGAAACTAAGGCCGACTGATTGGGACGAAAGTGACAAAGGCATGTCAGCAGCAATCGCGTCCTTCGTTGTCTCTGTCTTCCCCGTTCCGGCTGGACCAGCTGGCCTCATTGTATCAAGCTTTTCCGGTAGAGATCCGTTGAGCATAGATCAGTTCGAAGAAAGTTCTCAGCATCCCACGCACCGCCGAAGAACATCCCCAAAGCTTGTGACCTCTGCTAAAGACTCAGGTTGCAGCCTGGCTTGCAGCGGGTGAGCAGCTTTAATCGTCCTACTCCAAGTCCTACACCCTGCTTGTCTCGTCTAGACCTTCCCTTCCCCCAACCAGGACTCGGTGCCACCCAGTACTACGAAGGATGATTGTGCTCGGACTTGGAGCAGCACTGCGTCAAGTAACATCGGTCGGTCAGGGCCGTGATGACCAGCCTCAGGCTCGTCGTAACCCTCGTGCTTGTACGCGTTCCGCCCTGCTCTTAAATCTCCTCTCTCCTTGGGCCGGGTCCGCTCCTTACATCCCAGGTATTCGTAGGAGTAGATCTGGCGGAGTGAGAGATCAGTGATGCAGTGGTGTGCGATGCTTCTTGCACTTAGGCCGAGGCGAAGTCGACATCAGCAATGGAGATAACAGCGTGGTCGTTCTCCGTGCGCCAATACATCCGTGTCCTTGAAAGCAAAGAACGAAAGTTCAGACAAACAGTGCTCGTATCTGAATCTTATACACAAGGCAAGGCAGAAACTGTTTCAGCCATTCGAAATCATTCTCGTCTTTCACCTTCATGTCCTTTGGCTTCTTCATGACCTCAAACCGAAAGGAACAAGATGCTTGGAGTTTTGCAGCTCCCTGGGCCTCCATGAAAAGGTCTTTTTGATGGACATGGATCGTCACCTGAAGTGTTTCGCAGCGCACAGAACGCCTGCGAGGTTCGGCTTTCAGTGCAGGGATTTTCTGGTGGCCCCATGAAGCAAGAACCGAGGTCCCAACAAGTGTTTCGTATTTGATGCGCCTCAGCCTGATCGGCACAAGTCGTGAGGACTGGGCCTCCTTCCTTGTGGCAACCGTGGGTGTCGCACTTGGACAGGTCGCCCTGCAGGCAAACTTGGATGAGGTCCGTCAGCAGCTGCCCGAACCTGAAACTCAGGTCCCTCACGCACAGCCTTTCTTTGACACATATCGAAACTTTCAAGCGGTCTGTGGCTTTGCCGGTGTTTTGAGAATCTCGGAGCGCCGTGCACGGTTAATGCCTTGACCCATGCTCTGTTGTGAACATGTCCTTGCTGCTGGCATGTTGAGCTCCGATCTCGTGGCTTTGACCAGGCTTCGTAGTTCTGCAAATTCTGTCAAGACGACCAGCTATTTCACACAGTCCACCTCCGAGTTGTGGTACGCCTTAGTGGTTTGTGACCACAAGGCCATGGTCCTTCGCATCTTCTACACGGAGTTCCGTCTCCGTGCTCTGCAGTTCCAAAGGGCAACCTTCATGAGCGGAGTCGGAACGAAGGTGGGTTCACTGACTGTGGCATTTGCTGCGGGTGCATTCTCGCAGTGCTTCGGCCGCAAGATTCCTCAGGTTTGTTAGCATCACTACTGCTTCCTGATGCGACATGGCGGGTACAGACCGGAGTACATCATCACCTGAACGACATCTCTGTCACCCATCAGATTCCTTGACCTCGGAAGCAATCGGATGCATGCTTAAACTAGGAATGTATTACCTGAATACACGACCTTTCTGACTGACGCAAAAATTCACGCATCTTGCATGTCTTTGCAACAGGCCCGAAGCCTCGGGAGTGGACGGTGAAGTACGCGACAGGTCCGTGAATTCTCACTGAAATTCTCAAAACAGAAAGCTTCTTCCGCCCTGTGCTCGCAAAATCTTGCGAACCCGTGCCGCCGAACGACTTGTTCCGGGTAGACGTCATGACCGTCTTGTCCTTCAGATCTGAGGGAGTGTGCTCTGCTTTCTTCCACGGGTCCAAGGTGTCATACGCAGCGTCTGCACTCAAAATCTGTAGGAGATGCCATGCAATGACATGTCAAACGCGCCTTCTCTCGTGCCAAGGTTGTCAACGCCTCAGATCGGCACACGATAAACGGGTCCCAGCTGCATGCCTGATGGTGATTTTGCAGGACTGGATGGATGCGTGATGCAGGAATTGTATTGCTGCATTCCGTAGCCTGCATCCTCGAAGGCATAGAATATATATATATATATATATATATATATATAACATGGAATTTGTTTATCAAGCGTCTGTGCCGAGTCGATCTCCTCGTACCGAATATTTAGCCCGTACCGACCCCAGATAGCGAGCAACGACACCAAGATCACTGCAAGAGCGCTCAAGGACTGTGAGGCCATTCGAGGACAAGCCGACTAGATTTGCGCTGAAAAAAAGACCAGCTTTCACGACTGCTTGTGTTCTGCTGGAACCGACTTCCAGAACATGAACAGAGCACCACCTGCGTCCTTCACGACAGCGTTGAGAGTTGAGAGCACGACCCGGGCACGGCGGAAACCCAGGCCCTAGCTTGCTTGTCAAAGATTCCTCGGCAGGGTTGTTCAATAGCTGCTCGCCGCAGCATATGAGCTAACACATCACGCCTCGATTGTGAAGTTCCCCCACCAAAGTTAAGATATCAAAAAGCGCTGCGCCTGCGAATGAAGGACGACCTTTGGGTATTCCCTGTGCAGCGGCCGCTGTCCGATTAACGTTCCCTGTCGGCCCAAACTTTCAGCGGCACCACAGCGCACGCTGTTCGAAGAGCCGATTGCTCTACAAGATCCCTTTATACTGCGGGTTTGAAACCCGTAGTCCTGCAGAAACCGTAGTAAAGAGCTATTTGGTGAACATTCCCTTGATTCAGCAAAGTGTGGAGCACCCTGGATCAGGTAGGTGTCCCGTAACGTTCGAGTTGGACAGTCTGGGCTCCGGGCCTGCTGGAAGTCTGTTGTCCAAATCAGCTGGATTCCTAGCCTGGATGCCAAAATGGCTCAGTGGTCTCGTGAGCAAAGGATTCGCTCATGCAGAGCACGTCAAGCGGATTTTTTTCAGCAGCGGTCCTTGCTCCTGACAGCCTCGTGGCTACTGGAACGGCTTTTCTTCGGCTTCAGACTTGCACCTGCTTGCTTCTCAGTCTTGGCATGGATCCCGACATGCACGTCCACTTAGAAGACCTCGCCAGATGCAGAAGCCTCTTCGCTGGGCATTTCGTGTCGGCATGGCTCCTGATCGCCCAGTCTGGCCCTCATGAGCGGTAGTCTGCATTGATCTTCACATACTCGGTGGTCAAGTCAGATCCCAGAACCTAGCCACCAGGAGATGCTTGACGAGCCCAGGTAGTCACTTACCATTAACTTACCATGAACTGTCTTGAACTTTGGAGCACGAATGGTTCGCAAGAAGCTTGTTTGGTCCACTGTTTTCTGATTTTGTTTCGTCGACATGTATGGTAACGATTGCATTCGCAGGGGCAACGGCTTTCCCACTTCCTGCTCCCAAGACTACTTCCACGTCAACCACTCGCCGGTGCTGCGGGTAAGGTAGCTGACCTTTGTCTGCGACATCCCCACTTGAGCTGGCGTCTACTAAGAAATTGAACGAGCTACAGCACGAAAGTCGCACAAAACTGCAGAGCAAGCATCAGTCAGCTTCGGCAAATTTCAAGTGGCTGCTCAGCCGCTTCTCCTTTGCAGTATCAAGCCTGAACTGGCCTTTCTCGAAGATGGTCTCCCCACCGATCTTGCACACGCAGTCCTGTGCCATCTGTGCACCCGCAGCCCCCAAAGCTTGCCCCACCTTGCCGATCAAGCGCCCCACATTGGGATCATTGCCGGCAACAGCCGACTTGAACAGGGGCCCGTTCACTACTGCTTTTCCAATCCTTCTTGCAGTGTCGTCAGTGTCAGCACCGCTGATGCTCGCGCGTATGACATGCTGGGTTCCTTCTCCATTGCGCACTACCTGAGCTGCCAAATCGCAGCAAACCTCTTGTAGGGCTGCCTTGAATGCCTCCTTGCTGACTTCCTCCTCCGCTTGCCCGCTGGAAATCAAAACAACCGTGTCGCTCGTAGACTCATCTCCGTCGACTGAAATGGCATTGAAGCTGGTTGCCACGCATTCCTCCAGCATCTTTTGTAGCTCAGCCCGGTCAAAGCTCGCATCTGTCATCAAAAAGCTGAGCATCGTCGCCATGTTCGGCTCAATCATTCCAGCGCCTTTGGCTATACCAACCAACCTTGCTCCACCGTCGAAGGTCTTTGCCGAGAGCTTAGGGTAACGATCCGTAGTCATGATTCCACGAGCGGCCGGAACTGCGCTGCCTTTTTTCAGCATCTCTGAGGATGGAAGAGCCTGCACCATCTCCGTGACGGGTAGCCTCCAGCCAATCACCCCTGTCGAACTTGGCAGGACTGCCGTCGCACCCGGTAGCTTTAGCTTCTTTGCTAGCTCAGTGCACAACTCTTCGCTTGCTGCTACGCCTCCATCTGCATCTGGAGGGGAGACGTTGCTGATTTTGTTGTTCACAACTATAGCTTGAAGATGCTCTCTTTCTGACAACCGGCGACGTCCAACACGAACGGGAGCACCCGGAAATGCATTCTGTGTGAAAACTGCTGCGACCATGTCACTGGGTTCGTCAACGTGGATTACAGTTATTCGCATAGGGAGCTCCCCCATTTCCTGGGCTTCCTCGGGAACGAAAGTCAAACTGCTTGATGCAATTCCGAAGCCTTTTGGCAAGTCGGCGTCGGCTTCGAGTGCCTCCAAATATTCCTCTTCGGACTGGAATTCTCTGCTGTCCTGTTCTCCGGCAGACCATTCACCAGCCAATCTCCGTAGTCTCCTGGCCCGTACGAACCGCCTCGAGCAAGCTAACGATGTGAAGCAGGCCGAGCCCCAAATCGCTCTACCAGCTTGGTTACCCCAGAACGCCAATCGACGTTCGCTGGTAGGCTTGGCTGAAATTTCGGGATACTGCTTGACACCCAAGGCATGATAAACGGCCGGACGCCCAGCTCTCAGACTTTCCTTACACTGCAGGCACAACATGCACTCCGCCATGCGCACTCAAAGCAGCATGCCCCACTGCAGGTTGTCATGTTCAGCACTACCAGTCATTTCCAAGAGACAGTGCTCAGCTGGGCCAATCCTCGTCTCCGATGAAAGGGTGTGTTTTGCTCACACAGCTTGCGGCAACTTTTCGTGAATTGTGCTGTCGAATGAATCATGTCACAAAGGGCATGTCATACTTCAGGCCCATTTGGCCCAATGGAACCTGTTTCTCTCTCTCTCTCTTTCTTTCGCCAGGGTTATGGTGTAGGGGCATGACCCCTCTCTTTCTCTCTCTTCTTTCTTTCGCCAGGGTTAGTCTCTTTCTTTCGCCAGGGCTGTGGACAAGGGGAAGCTCCCCTTGCCCGCGCGCTGTAAGCGCCCCCGACCGTTGTGGACCGGGCGGCAGGATTTGCATGCACTAACGAGGGAACTTCCGCAGCCTGTCATCATGCGCTCAAACAACAAGGTAAACTCGCCTAACACCTCGATCAAGGCGAAAGGCAACAAGATCCGAAAGATGACTCAAGCGGAGGTCTCCGAAAGGGGATTTGCCCCTGCAGGTTACATCTCTCTCTCTCTCTCTCTTCCACTGGGCATGAGGGACGGGTCCCCACGTGTTCTGGGGCTTTGAAGGGACTGCGATAAGGTTTGCTCTCTCTCTCTCTCTCTCTATCTATATATATATATATACCGATTGAATGTGTATATATACATATATGTATGCACATACAAGACATACATACATATACATATATATATATATATACATACACACACACACATATATATATATATATTATAAACATAAATCTATATATATATATATACATAGGGCGAGATAGCGAGTATGTGTCTATATATATATATATGTACATGTATGTATGTACATGTATGTATACGTGTATGTGCACGCGTATATGTACATGCATATGTATGTCTGTCTGTCTGTCTGTCTGTCTGTCTGTCTGTATGTATGTATGTTTGTATGTATGTATGTATGTATGTCTGCATGTATGTCTGCATATGCATTTCTACCCGTATGTGTATATATATATATATACATATGCATATGCATATATATATATATATATACACACACTGTTCCTACATTCATATATATATATATATANNATATATGTATCTCTCTCTCTCTCTCCATGTGCGTATATTTACATACACATATATGTAGCGTTTATATATTCATACAGATAGTATCTGCTCATAGAATGTGCGTAGTGTACATAATGTATATATATACACATACACGCCGACCCAGCTGTTGGGCTCGAGCGCCGCAACCCCCCTACCCCCCCTTCCCGACCCCCTACCCCCTACCCTGGGACCCACCCCAAAACAGCAAAACGGACATCTCGACGAAAGAGTGGGCCTTGACCCGCTCGGAACCGAAACCCTCGTAACCCTGCCTCATGCACTGTGTTTTGCAGGACCTCATGGACCTCCTTCCATACCTGCTTGACGGCACGTTTCGAAAAAGCGACGCACGCGCGCGATCGAAACTGAATAATTAAGCAATTCAACGACAACGAGATATGAGAGTTTGGAGATTGGCATGCAATCTTGCCCCACTTGCC